>VZQC01003325.1:1239945-1358644 GCA_009823505.1 Rhizomys pruinosus
CGCACCAAACCCCGGGCTAACACCCAACTTTATAAAGACAACTTTCCAGGATCTCCAAGTCACAGATTAAACCCACAACACTAATATTAGGGGTACCTCTCTAGATACTCCATTAAGCCCTAGATCAGATAACTGGACAAAGGATAGAGAGAGAGACACAACCTGACACTAACATGATACATCAATACACGCAAATGGACCTCATAGACCACTCTTATCGAAATATTCATCCAAACACCAGAGAACACACATTCTAACTCAGCACCTCAAGGAACATCTCTCAAAAAGAGCCAATTATGACTTGGAAGGACACCAGGAAAAAATATTCACACAATTATACAAAAAGATTTGAAAAATTTCATGACATGTCTAGATCCACAGTGCAATAAAAAGCTCCAATGTAACACCAGGATAAACCCTCAAACCTACAGGAATTCAGTGGAGATGTAAACAACACTCGTCCTGAATAATGAATGGGTCAAGGAAGAAATAAAGAAAGATAAAATAAACATTCCTGGAACTGATGACATGATATAAAAACAACAAGCAGCAAAAAACCTATGCGTTACCCTTTAAAAAGCAGTCGTAAGAGGGAATTTTATAGCTCTTAAGGGCCCTACCATTAAAAAAACAGAAAGAGCACAAGGTGAACGATCTAACACTGCAGCTAAAAATACTTGAGAGACAAAACAACAGTCATAAGACCCTCAAATGCAGAGCAGAAAGAAGAAAACTAAACAAAAATCTAGCTAGGTCAAATGAAATAGGAAACCAAAAGAAAACCATTACAAAAATCCAATGATCCAAAAGGTTGGTCTTTTGAGAGAATATAACAAGATAGACAGACCTCTGACCCAGTGAAACCAAAAGAAAGGAATCACTCCAATCAATAGAATTGTGATGAAAGGGGAAAGATTCACAACAGACAATGTAAAAGATCCAATTGATTATATGGGAATACTTTCAAAACCTGATACTCTACTAATTTTAAAACCTAGAGGAAAAGGATCAATATCTGAAAATCATGGGAATCATCAAAAGCTCAACCAGAAGAGATCGACAGCCTATAAATAGACCACTAATACAGGAAGCAATTGAAGATGATAATTTGTAATAAGTGCCTCGCCAACCAAAAAATGCCCAGGCCCAGAAGAGTTTCACGCATTGTGCACAGAATTCTATTAAATATATTCAAATAAGGGGGAACTTTTTACAACCAAACCTTACTACTCAAGTTGTTTAGATACAAATGGAAGGGGACTTCCCAGATTCACTTCTATGAAGCCAGCATCGCACGCTATTACCAAAACCAGGCAAAGTATCAACAAAAAGGAGAACTTATAGACCCATGCTCCCTAATGAAACTCATCAGACTGCTAAACCCCCCCCCCCGCTGGATGGTGGGATCCATGGGCTGTGTGGGTTTGGGCACAACTGCTTGCAAACTGGTTTTACATGAAGGATGCTTGTACTCATAACTTATCACTTATTGTTAAAAAATGAAAAAAAAAATACTGAGTGAAAGATGCAGGACAGTGATGGCAGAATGCATGATCTGGGATGGGGGAAGGGAAAGGGAAATATGCCTGAACTGAATTGGAAAATGATGTATGAAATACACAAAGCATTGATAAAAAAATGAAAATTAAAAAAAAGAAGACAACAATAAATTGTGGAATGAAATTAATGCACCTTTCCACAAACAACTTGGAAAGGATGGGAGAAACTCTTAATAATAGAATGGGTGAAGTCAAAAACAGAATATCAAGATTGGAAGACCGTATGGAAGAATTGGATAAATCAAGTAAAGATTATGAAAAACTAAAAAAAAAAACACAAGAACTGAATGACTAGGAATTGTGGGATACTATGAAAAGACCAAACCTACAAATTATAGGGAGAGAAGAGGAAGACAACTCACAAGATGGTGATATGGCCCAGGTCTTCAACAAAATTTTAGAGGAATATTTTCCCAAATTAAAGCAAGAGATACCTATGCAAGTATTAGAAGCATATAGATCTCCAGGCAGACAGAACCAGAAAAGAAATTCTCCACGCCATATCATAGTAAAAACACTAGATGTTCAAAGCAAAGAAAGGATAATGAGGGCTGTAAAAGAAAAGCAACAAGTTACCCACAGAGGAAAACCTTTCAGAACTGCAGATGATTTCTCAATGCAGATGATGAAAGCCAGAACAGCCTGGCTTAAAAGACTATAGATGCCAACCTAGAGTACTTTATCCAGCAAAAATGTCTATTACAGTTGAAGGAGATAGGAAAATGTTCCATGATATAAATAAGTTGAAAGAATTCCTCTCCAATAAGTCATGCCTGCAGAGACTACTTCAAGCAATACAAAGAGTGGAGGGCAGGGATGACTATAACCAATCAACAACAGAAAACAAATACTACCACTATGGAAATAAAAACCTGGGGTAAGAATGTACTAGAAATCAAAATGATTGGAAGCAATTTGATTCTCTCAACAGTTTTAAATATCAATGGAATGAATTCTCCAATTAAGAGATAGAGACTAGTGGAATGGATTAAACAAAACCCATCTTTTTTTTTTTTTTTCCTTGTCTCCAAGAAACTTATCTCACCTTTAAAGATAGGTATTATCCCAAGGTGAAAGGAGGGTAAAAAATAATACGAGTAAATGGCACTAAGAAAGAAAGATGAGTCACTATGTAGATAAAATAGAATTCAAGGCCTTTGGTTGTGTTTTGTGTGTAGGATATTTGATCACTAGGTAGAACATCTTTGGGGTGGATAGGCAGGCTTCTTGCCAGGGCTATGTGATGCATTTCTGAATATCTGGAAAGATTTGGTTGGCTAGATCTGGCCCCAGGACTTGTAGGGTCCCTTTAAGGTTTTTATTTTGTGGTAATGTGTTTAGGGGAACTGCCTCATTCAGCTGGATGGTCATAAATATTGCAAAAGTTTAGTAGAAAATAAGATACCTGGATACTTGGATTTAAGTGGTTAAATGTTTCTAGAGTGGAATAGTATAAACATTAAAGCCAGTTTACTAATGGACTAAATGAGATTATAACCACACAGGGTTGTGGTTGGTTATCTGTCCATTCCTGGCTTGTACTGGACTTCCAGTTGTAGATTTGGATTAAAGGAGCATAGACAAGTAATAGGTTACCTTTGATTACTAAAAGATATTTTTTGGTCTCTGTCTACTATGTAAATGTTACTTCTGATATCTGTTCTGCCCATTTCAAGATAACCTGACTCAAGAAAATCTAGGTTTACCTTCCTGAACTAGTGGCATGCAACACAGAAGGAGACAGTTTGGATGGAACTCGTCAATTTTTTTTCATCTTAATTCTGGTCAACAGGTATGTTCCCTGTTATTGGAAAACTACAAACCAGGATATGTGGTTTGGGAAAGTAAAGCGACTAGTTATGTTTGTAGTAAATTGTTTACTTAAGATATGCCTAAAATTGTTTACATTTCTCTTATAGGCTTTGCCTGCTTATCCTATGGTGTTAAATTTCTTCCAATGTTTATGCAAGGCTTCTTGGGCTTTTCTTCAGGTTTTATCTAAATATGATACAGTAATTAAAAGTACCAGATTGGTGTAACTTAACTTTTTTGGATGCTTAATGCCCATACCAATTGGGCCAAGGGTTTTTTTTTTTTTAACATTTTTATTATTGATGCTTTGTGCATTTCATACTCATGTTCCAATTCAGTTCAGGCATATTTCCCTTTCCCTTCCCCCCCCACCCCCCCCAACCGAGATCATGCATTCTGCCATAACTGTCCTGCATATTTTTTCTCAGTTTTTTTTTCAGTTTTTTAGCTATAAGTGATATCCATGAGTACAAGCATCCTTCATGTAAACACCAGGCTGTTGTGCTGAAACCCCCACAGCCCCACTCCCCAGCGGTGGTTGAGGGGTTGTATGTTCACAGGTTGATCAAATGAGGGTCCAGACTACATTGCTGTAGTTTTCATCATTCACCCCAATCGCAGCCTTAATTAACCCAACGCCCCCTCTTCCGCAGATTATTCCCTGGGCTTAGAAAAGGGCACAGGTGGATGAGAAGCAGATCATGTCCACTCTCTCTGGAGCGTTTGTCTGGAAAGATGTATTGAGACACACATGCAAGTGTACAGATGGCCTCTGGAACACCAGAGAGTGTTCCAAAGGCACTAAAAATAAAGGCAAATACGGGTCTCCTTGAGTCAAGCAAGACTCACCGTCAGCACCAGCTACACCTCACCTGACCTGGAATACTGTGCAGCAGAGGCAGCCATATGCCTGTATATCCACAAATCTAATTGGCTATTGGCTCTCTCTTGGAGGAATAACCCATGGCTGATGCCACAAGCTTACATCCTCTACAGGTTAGGAGATCTCATAAGCCACAGTAAGACCCTGTCATACTTAACAGGAAAAAATGTAATTCATAGATCAACATATCATCTAAATATATGTATCTATACCAAAGTAACCTACCATAACTATTAATGCTGTTTAAATACCTATATATCTAATTGCTTGTGCTTCATTAGTAGGATCGAAAGGTTATTCCTGGACAAATTGTCAGCCCATGAAAGGAAACAGCCAGAATTGACCAGAGTCCAGGGCCAAGGGTTTAAGGGACAATTTTGTTCCTTGCCTTTTGAGGTCAGTTGGTCCCAGGGGATTTTGTATGGGGGCATCTTTTAAAATGTTCTGCAATTGTGAGTCACCAGGCTTTCTGTGCATGGAGGTCTTGGAGATCCACCAACAGAACCCTAGCCAGTGTCCAGTCTATAAAGAGGAAGCTCAATATAGAGGAAAGTCACCTTGTGCTCCAAAGGGAAACCTGGTCTAGCAAGACCTGACCTTGTCCTTGGTAGATGGAACTGCTTAAGAATGGCCAGAAAGAGCCAGGTGCCCCCCCTCCAAAAAAAACCCGAGTGCCCCCTGAAGACCAGAACCTCAAATGACATTGAGAAAACAAAGTTTGGTTAATTGGGGCTAATTGTGTGAACTTTAGCACTCAAAAAGAAAGTATAACCAAAAAGTCAATATATTTGTTTTAAAGCCTGAAAAATTATGCCTCGACATATTGGGCATAAAGTTATATGAAATAATGTTAAACAGGCATAAAAACCTTAGATCTTGGCCTTGACTAATAGAGTAGGGTCAGCTGCAGCCAAAGGACAAGTCCAGTATTGTTGTTAATTAATGCTCAATAATAAAGTTTCCTTTCTAGCAACTAAGTGGAAAGTCATATCTGACTATTAAAAAGCCTGAAAAGCAGATCCTGAGTCCAGACATCATGGCCAAATGAACAGAAAGAAAAACCTAATAAATGGACACTTTGAAACCCCTGGTCAAGAAATTCTAATGGACTTTTAAGTTGGACATTGGAATTTGGCCTGTTCACTTCTCCTGGTCCCTGCCTAACTCCAGCCTTCACTTCACTTTCAAGGGAACTAGTCAAGGGCTTTTTTTTTTTTATCCCTTTATAGTTATCCTTTTGGATAACTTTTGGATATCTTTTAGATAGGCCCTCTGAATGGGTGATACCCCAGTTGCCACATCCAATGTCCCTTTTCAGCATGGAAGAAGTTAGAGTGGTTGGCATTCCAATTCCCTTCTGGCAATTGGGGTGACCCTTTTCAGAGGGTAACAATTAAAACAGAAGCTAGAAATTGATTAGGCAATTTAGGAATGAGGCCTCCCCACCAAATTAGACTCTCTCAGCTGAGAACTCAAGGCTTCCTGGAATACCCAGTAAACACGTATCCTTCTGGTAGCCCTGAAAGAGCAGGAAAAGAAGAGAGAGAGAGAGAGAGAGAGAGAGAGAGAGAGAGAGAGAGAGAGAGAGAGAGAGAGAGAGAAAGAAAGTACATACCAAGCCCTGCAGATTGATTCTTTATTTCACCAGAATAAGAAATGGAAACCCCCCCTTTTTTTTGTTCTTATTGCTTTGTTTTGTTATTATCATTTTGTATTGTTTTCCTGTGAAAAGAAAAAATATAGTAACTTAGTATTCAGAATATTATAAGAGTACAATGGCATAAAAAAGCCCAATGGGAAAATCCATACAGGCAACACAAGAAAAAAGGAAAAGGTGCTAGATAAAATTTGACTTTCTTTACTGCTAAAAATTTTTCTGAGCTAAACACTGCAGCCTCCCTTTAAGTACATGCATGTATTTCTAATGAACTGCTTCACAAATCAGAAACTATACTAACCTCTGTATTTAAAAAGACAAGTATATACATACTAATTCAAGTATCCTCATTTTTTAAGGAACACAAATTAGAGAGCACATGATAATGAAAG
Organism: Rhizomys pruinosus; assembly: GCA_009823505.1. Lineage (NCBI taxonomy): Eukaryota > Metazoa > Chordata > Mammalia > Rodentia > Spalacidae > Rhizomys > Rhizomys pruinosus. Next base: position 1,246,249 of record VZQC01003325.1, read on the forward strand.
ATACCGAGCAAGCTCACACGTCTCTTGGGGTGGGGCTATGCTCTTTCTTGCATTGCCCATGAACTAAGAAATTTTGCTCATAATTTTGGGCTTATTTAGAGCATACTTATCCAGTATTCTAGAACACTGGGTAGTAAGAACAGACTACACACACTATGCATGAACACACACACACACACACACACAGAGAGAGAGAGAGAGAGAGAGAGAGAGACTGCTCAGAGAAATCTTTTTCTTCCCTGGGTATGCATAATTATTAATCCTTAGGCAAGCTGCAGTTAATCATTAAAGTGACTGAATAATGAAATACACATTGCTTATGACTGATACTCCCTTTTTCATTAATAGACAATATGTTAAGTATTAAACTCAAGTTATATGAAAAGTGTGACATTATGAATCAGTAAAACATGACTCAGAAATCTGCTGAAAATCATGAAACTACAGCACCTAGATTCCCCTCATAAGATTGAGTACTAATAAATCAAATTTTTATTTGATCCTTTACAATTTTTAATAATAGTAATTCATATATTTTAAAATTTCAGTTCATTAGCAGACAACTTATCACACTAAAAACATTATGGACTGCATAAAATAATATATTAGAAAAAGGAGCTGGAAGGGAATTCTTTCTTACAGGTATATGAATCAGAAACTTTTTTTTTTAATTTTTTAATTTATTTCTGTATGTGTATGAATGTACTGTCTGCATGCAGGTGTGTGTACCCGTGTCGTGCAATGCTGCGGAGGTCAGAAGAGGGTGTCGGATTCCCCTGGAGTTGGAGTTCTCCTGGATTGGAGTTTCAGACGGTTCTTGGCCGCCATGTGGGTGCTGGGGATCAAACCCGGGTCCGCTGTAAGAGCGGTCGGCGCTCTTAACCACTAGGCCATCTCTCCAGCCCGAATCAGAAAACTTTTTAAAGATAGCTGTTTTCAAGGCATTCATCCAGGATCCATCCATGAAGGTCTGGGATGGGGTAGTGATACATATATTCTATAAAAGCCACCAAGATTATTCTAATTTACACCTCTAGCTAAGAACTACCACCACTGGTTAGAGGTACAGTTTGTAGTATATAATGTGCTTAGTATGTACAAACCCCAGAACTTTCAGAAGTTCAAGTATAAAGAACTGAGTGCATCACATAGTACAAAATAAAATTTTAAACGTTAATTGGATCTGTAACATCAAAATAAAACAAAACCTAAAAACTACCACTGCATATAAATTTAAATTATTCAAAACTGGCAACATGGAGTGTATTTACATATATATATATATATATATATATATATATATATACTTTCACGCTGTACATACAGATTGATTTCATGTTTTATCTAATAGACAATGGACAGGGAATAAAAATAGCCCATGTTTAGCATCACAGTTGTTCTCTAGTATTCTGCAGGATACTGGTTTAGGACCTTGCAGATAACAGAATCTGAAAACACTCAAGTCCTGTATGTCAATTACGTAGTGCAGTTTAGATCACCCCTAAGCTTATGAATAGCCAACAAGGCAAATGATATATAAACTGCTACTACACTACACTATACTGTTTAGGGAATACTGGCAAGAAAAGGTCTGCCCATGTCTAGTACTGATGTCATTTCTCTAATATTTCCTAAGGTTGACCGAATCCCTGGATGCAGAACCCACAGATATGAAAGCCCATATATCCTTTGTAAAAGATGATTTTCTCACTTGTTTATATTTGTTCAAAGTTCTAATATCATTAGATCAGAGATAGACTATGTGTGGGGAACTAAGAGGAATGAGAGGCAGGTAAGAGGAGCAGAATCACGGAAGATAGTGCTAGCGACTGCTGTGCCTGGAATGACAAATGGATTCACCATGTCAGAAGAGTCCAGGACATGTTAAGTCAAGGCCCACATTTGGAAAATGCAGTCAAGGACACTCCCCTTAGTCATTCCCAATATGTATAACAGCAGGAAATGGACTAGAATCATAACCTATTATCCAAGTTGGGGAGGTTGCTATTTTTAAACTTTATTTTTGATTGAAATTTTGTGGATTTAATATAATTCTTTTTTTTTTAATTTTATTTATTTTCGTATGTGTGTGAATGTACTGTCTGCATGCAGGTTTGTGCACCCGTGTCATGCAATGCCACGGAGGTCAGAAGAGGGCATCGAATTCCCCTGGAACTGGAGTTAAAGATGGTTTTTAGCTGCCATGTGGGTGCTGGGGATAGAACCTGGGTCCTCTGCAAGAGCAGTCGGTGCTCTTAACTGCTAGGCCATCTCTCCAGCCCCATATCATAATTCTTAACCATATTTAGTGTTCCCATCCCAACCCACACCACTCCATAGCCCACCCATAGGACTTCATGTACTTCGTCATATAAATTAAGGCCTATTGAGTCAAGCTTGTGTACCCAGATGTCCCTTGATGTGACTTCATCCACGGGAGCCTTGTTCAGCCTGTCTAGTGTCACTCCCTTAAAAAGATCAACTCTCTCTCACCCAGCAGTGATCAGCTGCCAATAGTTCTCACTGAAGTTGTGGCCTCCTGCGTATTTCCCCAGCTCTATGCTGTATTTTTTTTGTCTGATTGAGTGTGCATGGATCTTGTGCATGCTGACACTACTGCTGTAGGTTCATATGAGCAAGTCCCAGAAGCCCAGAAGACTCTGTTTCCTTCTGGTCATGCACCTCTTCCCCTGGCTCAATCTTTCCACCCTCTTTTTGGCAATGGTCCCTGACCCTTGAGTGGTGAAGTTTAATATGAGTCTTGTCCAGAGACCCACACTCTTATTCTCTACACTTTGGCCAGTTGTGGCCTTTTGTCTTCATTGCCCTTTATTGCATGAGGAGGCTTTGCTGATGAGAGTTGAGAGACATATTGGTATTCTCTCTACCCCCTGTTCCACCATGTTCTTGTGAGCCTTAGGTGTACAGGCTCCATTGTAGATGTGTCACTTAGGGTTGGGCATCTCACAGACACTTATTCTCTGTATGTGACCATTGGGGAACTCTGTTAATAGTCTCCATCTGTTGCAAAAGAAGCTTCTTAGATGAGAGGTTGTTTTTTGTTTGTTTGTTTATTTTGATAGGGTCTCCCTATAGCCCCAGCTGGCCCTGAACTCACTCTATAGACCAGGCTGGCCTTGAACTCACAGATATCTGCCTGCTTCTGCCTCCCGAATGCTAGGATTAAAGGCATGCACCACCATGCCCAGCTTAAAGACAGTTCTTAGCCGCCATGTGGGTGCTAGGAATTGAACCCCGGTCCTCTGCTAGAGCAGTCGGTGTTCTTAACCCCGCCCCCCAGCCATCTCTCCAGCCCAAGAGAGGTTGTTATTTTTTAGGTAGCTTATTTGGTACAGTCGGTCATGGCTCCCAGAAATGGTCCAGTATCATACAAGCTAGGCAGAAGGCCCAATCACAAACCTTAAAAGGTCATCACTAAAAGGCAATCATACATGTGAAATTCAAGCATTACAAATGTGTACCGAAATTCAATCCAGAAGCTATGGAGAAGATGGTTTGATGGGTAAGGGTACTTATTACAGAAGACCTAAGTTAAAATTCCCAGCGCCCATGCAAAAAACACAGGTATGGTCATGGGCACCTATAATCAAGGTGTTATGGGGTACAGAGACAGGAAAATCACTGGGGCTTGCTGCCACAAGGCTAGCTCCAAGTTCACTGAGAGACCATGTCTTAAAGGAGTAAGGCAGAGTGTCAGAGCAGAACACATGATGTTATCCTCTGGCCTCTTCATGCATGCAGGAGTACATGTGTCCACACATATACAGGCTCATAGTAACACACAAAACCAAGTGAAACAAACTCAATGTAATGGTTAGGAGCAAAATCATACCATCATATGATCATTTAATGGTTAATGGGCTGCAACTCTGAGGAAAGTTAACAGCTAAAGAAATATTTGAAAGATCCAGTCCCCAGAGAAAGTGGTTTTTTTTTAAACAGGGTCTCCCTGATCTCAGTCCATTTGGAAGTCACTATGTGAACCAGGCTGGCCTTGATCTCGAAGACATCAGGCTGCCTCTGCCTCCCAAGGGCTGGGATTAAAGGTCTGTACCATCACACTTGGCATCAAAGTTATATAATTTTAACAAGCTGCTTTCATTTTAACCTAGAAGATTAAGAAAAAATACATATAATCAAAAATCACAGATGAAAGCCTAAAAATAAGTCAAGCCCTTCATTTTTCACATGAGGAAATAAGGGCTCCAAAAGAGTTAAGTCACTTCCAAGAAGTCCAGGGAATTCTGGTAAAGTTCGAACGAGAACTGGGACTGGAGAGATAGGTCAGTGGTTAATTGTACTTACTGTTCATGCAGAGGGCCCAGGTTCAGTTTCCAGCACCCACGTGGCAGCTCACAACTGCCTGTAACTTTAGTATCGACCTCCACCAACCCCTACATGCACATAGTGTGCATAAACTCATGCAGGTAGGCATACACACAAACTCATAAGTTAAAAACCGGAACTGACCCAGATGGTGTGATCTCGAGATTCAAGAGGCAGGCTGAGCATTTGGATTACTTAGTGACTGCACCCTGACAGTAGTATCTTCCACATTCACTAATCTGAACTAATTGTGCTTGAGTTTAACTTGCAGAAGGACAGGCCAGAAGGTGACCTAGTAGTTTCATGTGATACAGATGTTCAAAACATGGTCTTGGCTGCAGTGACAGGAGCTTTAGGAAGACAAAGAACTCTTTCAATCGATTCCTTAACAACTACACATTCTATTGCCAGGTAACTAGCAGCTGCTCATTTTTCCTTCCTGGGTTTTTACTGCTCTCATGAATCAGTAGAGGCCTCATAATTAATCCCAATCAGTCAGCCTGACTCTAAAAGGCTTGAGAAGAAAATAAAATATTAAAAAGCTTTTTATAAGCTATTTTACAAGATTTCAATGTGAGAAAGTATAAGCATAAATGATGGAGTCTGAATTTGTTTAATTCAAGTAGAACAAATTCTTGGGTCTAAATATAGTTACTTAACAAACCCAAGGCATATTCAGAAACAAGAAAAATCAGGTAACACTGAATTTTAAATTGATAATTACATTTTAGTGGACAGGATACAACTATAATGAAGCACGGGAACAAATAAAAGACGGTGGAATAAAGGTGTTGACTTTGCCACTCAAAAGAACCACAGATAAACTAAAATACCAAGGGCACTACAAACCTCCTTCTCTGAATATTACTTGTGTTTTAATGTAAAACAAACCTATCATTGTAAAAAGTTAAATTAGTTTGACATAACTTGCTTAGAATTCTTCAGAGACCTTGTACTGCCTAAAGGCTGATTTTAATCCTTATGCTGTCTCTCATGTGAGCTGACTGCTCTTGTCCTTTTTCATCCCTCACCCCTTAAATGTTGTAAATTAATCCTGGTAATCTTTGCAATTTCTGTTAATGAAATATTTATAGACAATTAGGGGACATTTAGGACAGTTACTCAAATGCATTTGTAGGTAGCTAAATACTGGTACCAAAAACAGAACCTGCTGGGACAGATGTGCCATCACTTGAATGAAGAAACAGAAGGTATATTTCAAGTAAATTTATAACTATCACAACATTTTCCAAATGTTATGTTCATATCTATGCATCGTTTTAAATAGGAATAAGCATATGACTTCTAATATGAAGAAAAGATTAAGAAATGGGAAAAGAAATCCCAATTATCAGAACTTTACCCCACTACCGTTATTCTTTGTAAAGTTTAGAATTTTACTTGTAACAGGTTTAAGATACAACATATAACAAACTGTACATATTTGAAACTTTGGTCCTTTATTATCCCTCCCTTCCCCCATACTCCTCTACATACTGATCTGGTTTCTGTCATAGTTAGCATTTTCTAGAGTTATGTAAGAATGAGGCCAGGTGTAGTGGCACGTGCTTTCAATCCCAGCACTTGGGAGGCAGGGGCAGCAGGATCTCTGTGAGTTTGGGGGCAGTCTGGTCTACATAATGAGCTGCAGGTCAGCCAGAACAACATAGTGAAATCCTGAAGGGAGAGGGGGAGAGAGGGAGATTATACAGTGTGTATACTCCTTTCTTCTCCTACACTTATTTTTTAAAAAGTAAAGAAACTGAGCCAGGCATGGTGGCTCACATCTTTGATTCCAGCAACAGGCCGAGGCAGGTGGATGTCTGTGAGACTGAGGCCAGCTTGATCTACATAATGAGTTCCAGGCCAGCCAGGGCTACACTGGAAGACACTGACTCAAAAAGACCAAAAAGGCTCCTTCCTCTCCAAAAAACCTGAGTGACCCTTGAGGACCAGATCGTCACCTGACCTTGAGGAAACAAAAACCTTGGTTAATCTGGGCTAACAGTGTGGCCTTAAATATTCAAAAGGAAAGTATAGCCAGAATAAATAAACAGTAAGTCCTGAGAAATTGTACTTCAGGTATAAAACTTGAGATCTAAGTAAAAAAAAAAAAAAAGAGATCAGTTATTTTGCCTGTCTTACTGGCAAGTATAGCTACCCTGTGGCTGCCACTGGTTTTGCCATCCTTCAAAGATGTGAGAAGACACAGTTTTTCAACCTTCCAATATGGACTGAAGACTCATGTCTCTCCAAGAATCCTCCAAGCCTTCAGTACCAGTGCTGAGACATCCAACTTGTGGACCGAGCTACTACTGGGGTTTCCACCTCTTCAGAGTATAGACTGCCATTGTTGGACTACCCAGGCTGTAACATGGAGGGCAGTACAGGAAGATCAAGACAGGACATGGTGCTTACTGGACCTCATTTGGTGATCATGGGAAGGGAAAACCCCAGTGTGGAGCACAGGGCAGAACTGATGGTGCTTTGGGTTTGCCAAGGAGGAGACCTCAAACATGGCATCTTTCAGCCTAATAAAAAAAAAAATCATAAGCTGAAGATGCTAAAACCTATGATATATGTGCATATTTTGGAGTGATGCATATTGGAAGGAATATAACAAAACAACAACAACAACAACAACAACAACAACAACAGAAAAGACTGCATCAAAGACCTGACTGAAATAGTGAACTTCTGCTCAAACCAGTAAACTTTTGCATGGAGAATTTTGAGAGAGACTGAGAAAAATATGAAAAACATGTATGGTGGGGCTGGAGAGATAGCCTAGAGGTTAAGAGCACCGACTGCTCTTGCAGAGGACCCGGGTTCGATCCCCAGTACCCACATGGGGGCTGAGAACCGTCCGTAACTCCAATTCCTGGAGAACTTCAGTTCCAGGGGAATCCGACGCCCTCTTCTGACCTCCGCGGCATTGCACGACACGGGTACACAGACTTGCATGCAGACAGTACATTCGTACACATAAAATAAATAAAATAAAAAATATATTTAAAAAAAGAAAAACATGTATGCCAGAATGCATGAGCTCTGGTGAGGTGGGGGGCAGGGAGCGGGGCACGGGTCTAGATTTGATTTGTAATATAATTTTGTATGAAATGCACAGAGCTTCAATAAAACATTGCCTCTGGGAAAAAAGTATTTGTAAAATAGTGTTCTGAAAGCTGTGATATTGTTCTTTGGAATTATATTAGTAACTTCATACTTTTTTTTTTTTTTTTTTTTAAGTGGATCCCTTTCCTGATGAGGAGCAGGGGGCGGTGGGGCAGTTGGCGCCGAGGAGGGAGGGGGCAGTGGTACCTCCACAGACCCCATCCACTGCCTCCTGCGTGCCTCCACGGGAAGTGCTAGAAGTACAACAGGCACCGCGTGTACCAGACAGTCCGAGCTTAAGTAATCGCTCTTAGCGCATGTGGCGCGGCTTGATCTTTTTTTTTTTTAATTTTTGAGAGAGTCTCAACCGCCCGCCCCTCCTCCTTACCCCTCCAGCATGTACTGGGAAAAGCTTCGCTCTCGTAGACCCAGGCTGCGTTCTTGACTCACAAAAGATCCTCACCCTGCCCGCTGCTCCAAGGCAATAGGATTAAAGGCATGCGCCACCACGCCCAGCCAGTAACTTCACCTTTTAAAGCAATAAACTGTCATAGAAATTAAAAAAAAGACCAATGAGGGGGGAAAGGAAAATGTAACAAAAATATGTAAAAAATATGTAAAACCTACTAGGGGTGTAGCTCAGTGGTAGAGTGCTTGCCTGGCAAGCATGAGGCCCTGGATTTTAACTGCCAGCATGCAGAAAATTAAAAAAAAAAAATCATAAAAATATAAAAACTTCATTCACTCATGGGACAATATATAGTGTGGTGTTTGGATTCTTTTACTTAGCAGAGTTCTGAGAGCCATTTCTGCTCTGCTGCTTGTATCAATAGCTCCTGTCCTTCCGCCAAATCACACTCAAGCAGTACGGGTATCACATAAACAATTATTTTTATGTCAAAATTAATGAATACCGTATGAAAAAAAGTTACTTGAGGTGGACTATTCTAAATATAAACCCTAAACCCAAAAATCTTCTAGAAGAAAGCATAGGCGTTATGCTCATGAGTCCGAGTTAGGTATTAATTTCTTAATTTAATATCAAAAGCAAATTCTGCTCTAGAAAATACAATTAAAGTGAAAGGATAAATCACAGAATAAGAAGTATTTTTAGAATTTAAAACTAAAATCGCCAAGGAAAAGACAAAAATGGACAGATTTTTGTCTCACCAGCAAATATTTCTGATTTATTATTGCAAAAAATGGGACAAACTGTCTGTAAGCACCCATCAAAGAAATCAAGCGGAGAAAGACCCAGGGAAGGAGGCTGAGCTTATTAAATTCTTTTCCATGCTATCTACACATTTTAGCCATTTCTTTAAAAAATATTTCTCTTTATTTTTTGTGTATTAATGTATTACCTACATGTGTGTAAGTGCACCCATGTGTTGCAATGCTGCCAAAGGTCAGAAGAGGGCATCAAAAAACCCGGGTCCTTTGCAAGAGCAGCCAGTGCTCTTAATCATTGAGCCATCTCTCTAGCCCTGCATTTTAGCTATTTCTTTTTTTAGTTTAGCTTTATTTTTTATGTGTATGAATGTACTGTCTGCATGTAGGTTTGTGCACCCATGTTGTGCAATGCTGTGGAGGTCAGAAGAGGGTGTCGGATTCCTCTGGAACTGGAGTTAAAGACGGTTCTCAGCCGCCATGTGGGTGCTAGGGATTGAACCCAGGTCCTCTGCAAGAGCAGTCTGTGCCCTTAACTGCTAGGCCATCTCTCCAGACCCCCCGTTTTAGTTATTTCTAAGATGACCAGCTGAATACATATTTGCTATAATATTATTCAATGACAAGTGAAGCAATTTTCTTGTGGTCAATACAACTCATTTAAAATGTTTTTAATCAAGGGGGCTAGAGAGATGGGTTAGCAATTAAAAGCACTTGCTGCTTTTACAGAGGACTGAGGTTTGATTCCTAGCACCCACATGACAGCTAACAACTAACTGTCTGTTACTCCAGAACCAGGAGATCAGATGCTCTCTTCTGACCTTCCCAGGGCACTGCATGATGCAGGTGCACTTGCATGCACATAAGCAATACATATTCATGAAAGAAAAATAATAAAAGAAAAATATTTAAAATGTTTTTAATTAAAACATTTGGTGGGGGCTGGGGATGTGGCTCAGTGGGTAAGAATGTTTGCTATGCAAGCTTGAGGACCTGAGTTTGAATCCCCAGCACTCACATAAAAGCCAGGTTTGGTTTCGAGCTCACAAACTTGTAACCCTAGCATTTGGGGAGAGGGGGACACAGGAAGATCCCAGAAACTTACTGGCCAACCAGTCTGGTCCAAATGGCCAGTTTCAGGCTCAGTGAGAGATCCTATCTTTTAAAAAAAATTTTTTTTAATTTTATTTATTTCTGTATGTGTATGAATGTACTGTCTGCATGCAGGTCTGTGCACCCGTGTCGTGCAATGCCGCGGAGGTCAGAAGAAGGATTCCCCTGGAACTGGAGTTCTCCTGGAATTGGAGTTTCAGACAGCTCTCGGCCGCCATGTGGGTGCTGGGGATTGAACCCGGGTCCTCTGTAAGAGCGGTCGGCGCTCTTAACCGCTAGGCCATCTTTCCAGCCCCGAGAGATCCTATCTTAAGGAAATAAGGCAGAGAGTGATAAAGACACCTACCATCTTCATCTGGCCTCTACAGCCTTAAGCACGGGCACCCCCCTACCCCATACACGGACACACATGCATACACTACACTACACATACACATTAATGCTAACTCACATACAAATTTAAAAATTAAAACAATTTTGTCAAGATGCATGCATATAATCCTGGCCCTAGGAAGCTGAGGCAGCAGGATCATGAGCTTCAGGCCATCCTGGACTATAAGCAAGTAGTCCTGTCTCAAAAAACAAAGCAAAACAAAACCTTCATTTTTCTCTTGTGGGATAAAGGGGATGTGCCCAGAACGGAAAAGAAGTTTAAACAAGGTAGCTCGTCCTCGGCCTTCTCGTACATCCGAGGAGCCCACTCCTTGCTTGCTCTAGCCATGACAGTCTTTTTCAGTTCTGCTCACTATGACACTAGACTCTCTGGTGCAGGGCTGCCCTTTTCAGCTCATCTAGAACTCTCTGTAAAGTAAACCAGCATACACATAAACATTTGGAAAAGAAATTCAACTCCAGAAAGTGACCTTGAAGAATAGTTTAGTAGTATTGATAAAACTAGGATATCCCTCCAGAAGAACAGGTACTCTACTTAAGAATTCTTCATTGAGTGCTTGCTTAGCATGTGAAGACCCTGGGTTTAATTTAAAATACCACTTCTTCACCCTCACCCCCAAATTGGAGGGCTGAGTTGAGAAGGAGCCAGTAAAGCAGATGAGTCAGACTGTTCCCAATCTATGCTATGCACTGAGGATGAATCAAACACTGAACTCAGAAGCTAGGTTAATGTTTATGAAACTAATGTTCAAACAAGTACCTCCCTCAAATAATATGGAACTGTCATAGAGATAATTTTCCTGAGTTGTGCTGACACTTTCCTTAAAAATGCAATTTCCTTAAAAATTTAAAACAACCATATTGATTTTATACCATGGAATTCCATCTTCTGGTAAGGAAATTATTAACTAAAATCCCTAGCAAGTGGCAAATCTCTGCAAACTTTTCTCCTTATCTTACATAGGCACTTGGAACTTTAAGAAAGCTCAGAATTGCTATATGCTCATATGCAGCAAAAGTTTATAAAACATACTTATATGGACTGTGCTAGTTCTTCAAATTATCTCAGAATATGAATATCCTAATCCTGGAGAACCTACCTAATAAAGCCAATGGATCCTCAACCCAGAAGTCCTAAGTTTCTATTTAAAAATGTTATAAATCGCTAGTGTAACTATTGCTTTTGCCAAACTTGCATGTAAATTGTTAGTAAGAATTGATATTTGTAAGGATAAAATGGCCGTCAGAATCATGGTTGTGCACAGGGAATTAATGACATTATTTATGTGTCATTCACAGTAACAAAGGAGATGTAATTATGGATAACTAGACAATGAATGCAAATGATTTAATAATGATATTGAGAGCTGGGCATGGTGGCACACAACTTTAATCCCAGCAGCAAGGAGGTAGAAAGGAGAATCTTCAGTTCAAGGCCTGGGCTACATACACATAGAGAAGATACTGTTTCCCCATCCCCAAATGTACTGAATGACTATGAAATAACATGTCCAGAAAAATGCAAAATTAGCTTGCAAACAGTATTTATGTATGAACTTTCTTTTTAACATATGAATTAATAAAAACAAGGAAATATTAGCAAAGTAAAATTTTAGTAAAAGTAACCTGTCTAGGGAATCTATACAAAATTCCAGGACTTTTTTCATTACTTGCATTCCAGTTTTCTACCATAAATGTTACTCTTGCAATCAGAAAATAAAAATCTTAGTAAAAAAGAAAAAAATTAAAATAGTGTTTATAGCTATAATCAAACTATCACAAATAAATACTCTGGACAGTTTTGGAGACACTTGTTACATGGCAAAACTAGAGCCACATAACTTAAGAATTGTATGGCTCTGTTCAAGCAGGCCAGTGTGGGAGACAGCCCCCCAGAAGGCCCCAAGCTATCTCTCCTCCATATCCGTACACTCACCCAGGATCCTCCAATATACAAAGTAGCAGAGGTGAAAGCATGCTCTTTGTAGGACATGGTTATAAAGGATTGTGGGTTCTGTCCCTGCTGTTCTCTCACTGGTTTATGTAAGGGAAAGCATATTGGAGAGGCCCAAGGGGCAAGGAACTGTGACTAGCTATATAAACTAGGAAGCAAACTCTCTAGACCTACCCAAGTCTCAGCTGAGTGCAGCCTAATGAGATACCAAATCAGAACCACAGAGCTAAGCATCTTCTAGAGCCTTGACCCACACAGGGGATAAGAAAAATAACTGTATGTTGTTTTAAGCAGCTAAGACTGGGTCATTTGTGTCACAACTAGATAGTTAACTTACAATTTTGGAGGCTGTTATGATTTGGGCTGAAATGTCCCACAGAAGCTCATACCCTGTAGGTCCTTAATGCAGTCGAGTTCAGAGGTGGAGGCTTTGGGAGGTAACTGGTTTGGGTGCTCTAACTTATCAATGGTTATCCACTGACAGAGGCTAGCTAACTAGACCACTAAGGGGAGAGGGAAACAAGCATAAGAGCTGGTTAGAGGAAAAGTACTACTCCCAGGCACTGAAGGATGTCCTGGCCCCCGGTTTGCTCGCTCTCCCTCCCCTTTTAGCCCCCGCGAGGAAAACAGCTTTGCTTTGCCATGTGCTCCACACCATGATGTTCTGCCTCACAAGGGTCAAGACATAACCTTTCCCCCTTTTAAGTGAGTATTGTTCAGTACTGTCACAGAGATGGAAAGCTAAAAGACCAAGGACTTTCCTAGCGACCCATTGCAAGTCCTTTTATTCTAAGTTCAAGGTTCTGATTTCCTAAATGATTTCACCAAAACAAAAAAGATTACTGAATACATTCTTCAAACATTCATTTCCCTGATTTGTCTCTCGCTTCTCCTGTCTCCTTCAGTTACTATAAATCCAGAGTCAGCAAACACTGGTAAACACTTAAAACTTCATAGCACCTACTCAATCCTGCCACTTTGCCTGAAAAGCAGTCAGTGACAGTATGTAAGTGGAAGAGTATGGCTGTACTTCAGTAAAACTTTTATTCTAAACAGGCAGCAGGGTGGATCTAGCTCTGCCTGCTCTGCCTTTTCTAGGGGAAACCAAGATCCTAGTAGTCCCAATGCTCTTACAGGGCTCCCATTTCCTCCAGCCTCTTCAACAGACATGGCTCCAGACACACTTCCTCCTTTTCCTTCATCATTTTGCTCTCTAAGGAACAGAAACTCTCCCCACCTTAAAACTGCAATTTAAAAAAAAATTTTATTTATTTTTGTATGTGTGCGAGTGTACTGTCTGCACGTAGGTCTGTGCACCCGTGTCGTGCAATGCCGCAGAGGTCAGAAGAGGGTGTCGGATTCCCCTGGAACTGGAGTTATAGACGGTTCTCAGCCGCCATGTGGGTGCTGAGGATAGAACCCGGGTCCTCTGCAAGAGCGGTCGGTGCTCTTAACCGCTAGGCCATCTCTCCAGCCCCGCTCCTACTTCCATTTCTTAAGCTCCCTGATGTGTTGCCCACACCCTCCCAGGCCTGCTCTTACTGCATCCTGTAAGGTCACCACTGACCACTCTCCTGATGCAATGGTCAGTTTTCTGGCTTCACTATGCTTCACTTAGGAGCAGTTGACTGAGAGTTAGTCATTCCCTCTTTCATAAAACACATTTATTTATTTATTTATTGTTCTTTTTGAGACAGGGTCTCCCTGCAGCCCCAGCTGTCCTAGAATTTTCTATGTAGACCAGGCTGGCCTTGAACTTAGAGATCTGCCTGCCTCTGCCTCCCAAGTGCTAGGATTAAAGGTGTGAGCCACCAAGCCTGGCCTTCATAAAACATTTTTTAAAGACTTACTTTTCAAGCTCTCTTAACCACCAAATCATCTCTCCAGGATCTCATAAAACATTTTCTTAACTCAATTTCCAGGGTATCACAATCACCTAATTTTTATCCCACAGACTTCTACAGTGGCTCCTTTTCTACTTAGTTCACTGTTAATGCTAGTTTCATCTGGATCTCCTTTTTCTCTCTACACTCATTCCTTGCATGACCTCCCTCACTTCTTAGGCTGTTGTGCTGTTTGCATAATAAAATATATATGAGGGGGTAGTTCATAAAAGAAATTTATTTTACAAAATTTGGAGGCTGTTAGACCAAGATCAAGACACTACAGGCTTGTTTTCTAAGAGCTGTTCTCTGCTTTAAGACTCCACAGGGGACAAATGCTGCTTTCACACAGTAGAAAGGCAGTTCCCTCCAGTACTTTTATAAATTCACTAATCCCATTTGTCCTCCAGCCTAATCTGTTCAAGGCACCACATGGATCACTGCTGCATTGGGGGCTGTTTCAACATGAATCCTGGAGGTGACAAACATTCGAACCATTGTACTTAGTATGCCACCTTCACAAGGATGGCATTCATTGTTCTATCTCCAGATTTCACTTATTCCTTAATGGCAGGTTCAGATTCATTTACCTACTCAATACCTGAACAAGTTGTCTAAATAGGAAACTTTAACTTAGATGTCCATACTCCAAGCTGCCCAAAACTGAACTCTTAATTTCATGTACCACAATCTGTCTCTCTTCACTTTCAGCAAAGGGCAACCTCATTTCCAAGTCACTCAGGCTAACACCCCTAGAGTCACTCTTTACTGTTCTCTCACAGCCCACATCTTATCTCCTGGCAAATTTGACAGCTCTACCCTCAAACTGTATCTACTCCAAGAAGACTTCCCAGGCCACCAGAATGAAAGCCTTCTGGCTGTCTCCAATTGGCTCTATATATTGGCTATTCCTTCCACAGGGAGATAAAATATGACCAAGTCCTTTAAGATGATCCGTAGAACATAGCATCCATTAGAGCAGGGATCTACCCAATTTGTTTGCTGCTAGAGTTCTATCACTGAATAATTCCTGACATAAGTAGGCACTAAATGTTTGTTGAATAAATGTGGAAACAGCCATGGTTTCCTAAAGTTAGAAGAAAACTTATCAGCAAAGTGAATTTTATATTTTCATTTCTCATTTTTCCAGCCTTTTAAACATAATCAAAGCTCTGATGGTACACTAAACCTGAAAGAGGGCTGGAAACAGAAACAACAGACCTAGGTTATAATGTGGATGACCCTCGAAAGATTCTGGCTATCGCTGCTCATGATTCATTACAGAGCATGGTTTTCAGATCTATAAAATGAAAGGATTAAACATGAATCCCTATAACCTTTAAAATCTATGAGACTCCAAAATTTAAGATATGACTAATTAAAAAAATTATTGTGTGTGTGTTCATAATGTATGTGTGCAGGTGTATATGTCATATGGTGCATGTGTGGGGGTCAAAGGACAATTCTGTGGAGTTGGTTTTCTCCTTCTACCTTTACACAGGTTCCAGGGATTGAACTTAGGTAGTCAGGCTTGCATAGAAAGCACTTATTTTTAAAATTTTTAAATTTTATCTTATTTTTTATGTGTATGAATGTACTGTCTGCATGTAGGTTTGTGCACCCGTGTTGTGCAATGCCGCGGAGTTCAGAAGAGGGCATTGGATTCCCCTGGAACTGGAGTTAAAGATGGTTCTTAGCCACCATGTGGGTGCTGGGGATCGAACCCAGGTCCTCTCCAAGAGCAGTCGGCGCTCTTAACCGTTAGGCCATCTCTCCAGCCCCAGAAAGCACTTTTTTAAAAACTGGGCATGGTGGCTTCAATCCTAGCACTTGGGAAGCAGAGGCAGGAAGATCTCTGTGAGTTCAAGGCCAGCCTGGTCTACAGAGTGAATTCCAGGCCAGCTGGGGCTATAGAAAGACCCTGTCCAAAAGAAAAAAAAAAAAAAAAAAAGGAAAGCACTTTTACCTGCTGAGCCATCTCACTGGCCCAGATAGGACTCTGGCGACTTACACAGTGACTGCATCTATAAAGGCATACTGATAGGAAAATGGAAATTTGACTTCCTGGAGGAAAAAAAAGTGTTATACAGAAGTGTACATCAGCTGATAGGATGGTAAAACGGCCTATCCAAGGACTTAAAATGTCCAAGGCTTTATGGAAAACTTATCTGTAAATCTTTAATAAAAACTCAGAAGGTAGAATTTTTAAGGTTTTAAGGTTTTTTTGTTTTGTTTTGTTTTGTTTTTAATGGGGCTGGAGAGATGGCTCAGTGGTTAAGAGCACTGACTGGTCTCAAAGAAGACCTGGGTTCCATTCCTAGCACCCACATGGCAACTAACAACCAACTGTAACTCTAGTTCCAAGGGAATATGACGCCTTCTTCTGACTCTGTGGGCATTGCATGACATAGGTACACTTACACACATACATGCAATACACTCACTCATACACATAAAATAAAAATAAATTAGATATCAAAAATTTATATTATACCATGTAAACAGGCCCCCCAAAATAATTGAGAGTGTTAGAACAAAACATCATAGACTGGGTGGCTTTTCAACAGGCTTGTATTTATTGACTTAAGTTTTCAAGACTGGGAAAGCTAAGGTTAGAGTGCTGGCAAATTTGGAGACTGGTAAGGGTCCAGCTTCTGGTTCACTAGACAGCTAGCTCCTTCTCAATGTAACTTCACGTGGTGTAAAGGCTCAGGGACTTCTCTGGGGCTTCTTCTACAAGGCCATGAATCCCATTTGTGATGGTTTTTCCTTGTGACCTAGTCACCTCCCAGAAGCCTTACCTTCTGATACTATTACCTTGGAAGTTGGGAGTTCAGTGTATGAATACTGGGGGGTGGGCGGGCATAAACATCCAGTTCATTACAAACCTGCCGAAGGTCACACAGCTAACAAATATCTGAGCTGGAATTCAAATATGAAGCTACAAAACCCTAAAACTACACCATATCAAGTTTTAGTTACAGGAAGTAATAAAGTGGAATAGCCACAGATACCTAAGAAGTTATTTTAACAGAAATAACCCACTAGAGTCTAACATATTCACAAAAATCATTTTCATAACTGAGTTACACAAAGGATATTCCCAGAATTCACAGGGCAAGCCCCATAAAGGCAGAAGCAATATAAATTCACTAGAATGAAACATCTCCTAAGTAAATAGAAACAGTTGTGTTTCTCAGTACATACTGATATTTCCTGAAAGGAAAGGAAGCTAAAATTTGTTGATGAATGCCTACTGTCTTCTAATATTTTATAGCATTTATCAAGATGGTTCATAAGACAGGGGAGCAGACAGATGAAAACAAGACTCATAAGACTGTATTAAAAATTCTGTATCCTGCTTCAAAATTGACTATTAACCCCATTTATTTCCAATTGCTACTCTGAGTTTGACTTGAATAGTCACAAGATCAAAATGATTTAAACAACCTGGCTTTCTTTCCTAGATTCCCAATTTCAGTAGATGGCATTACCATTCAGTCATATGGTTGAGATACCCACACCATAAACATGAATTACTCTTGATGCTCCTCAGTCACTCATTAAAAGCATAGGTAATTTTACTGTTTCACAATCTCAATGGTAATAATGCTTTGATAAGGATTACTTCTGGGTTTTAATCGATAAAATAAATTCTAGACCACACAGTTTTGTTTTTTGTTGGTTTTTGTTGTTGTTGTTGTTGTTGTTGGAGAAAAAGTTGATACTTGTACCAAAAAGTTAAAGACGTAACAAAATCAGATGAACCATAAGAATACATGGCAGTAATTGGGTGTGGCAGTGCCAGCCTTTAATCTCAGCACTCAGGAGGCAAAGGCAAGTGGATTTCTGTGAGTTAAAAGCCAGGTCTACACAGTGAGTTCCAGGACAGCTGGGGCTACAGGGAGACTCTGTCTTGAAAAGACCAAAAGAAAAAAAAAAAAAAAGCAGCACTCATACCAACAGGAAAATGAGATGAAGATGGAATAAAGCTCTTCAGGATAGTATAAACTTACTTCTTAATTCTGAATCTAAAAGAGAGCAAGTGTCAATAAGGTATTAAAAGTGCTCCCAGACACTATTACATGAAAAATCTCAATAGTACTGCACTGAAGGTCATAGCACACTTTATATCAACTGGCAGCAAGGGGGACTGGATCAGCATGTGCTAGGATACAAGGCGAGTAAAGCTGGGACAGACTATGATGGTAAGAAATGAGAAAGTACCTCTCAACCAGATTATTAATGAGTAAATCCCCACAATTTACCTGGTATCCTCTTATACATATAACCAAAAACCAAGAATCATAAGGATTTCTCAAAAGATCACAATCAATGAGAAACAAGCAACTTAGCTGCTGGAAGCAGTACTTCCTAAGAAACATAGTGGGGTTTTTATGGGTGCATTTAGAAAATATTTTTAAGCTGATGCATGACATCAAAATCATACAGATTGATGGGGCATCATGCTATGTTTTGATACATATATATTGAATAATGTTTAAATCAGGTTAAATATACATTAATCTTATTTATAATTTATTTCTGTTGAAACTTCAAAGTCTTTCTATCTTTTCAAAATGCACATTATCTATGGTCATCCCACTACAATAGCACACTAAGGTGTATCCAACATAAGATTTTGAACTCAGAACATCATCTAACAAATTCCTTAATCTAACAGAATAGCTCTTTTAAAAAGCCCTAGATAGTGCCGGGCGTGGTGGCACATGCCTTTAATCCCAGCACTCGGGAGGCAGAGGCAGGCAGATCTTTGTGAGTTCAAGGACAGCCTGGTCTACAGAGTGAGTTCCAGGACAGCTGGGGCTACAGGGAGACCCTGTCTCAAAAAGACCAAAAACAAAAAAAACAAGAGAGATGGCCTAGCGGTTAAGAACGCCAACTGCTCTTGCAGAGGACCCGGGTTTGATCCCCAGCACCCACATGGCGGCCGAGAACCGTCTGAAACTCCAATTCCAGGAGAACTCCAGTTCCAGGGGAATCCGACACCCTCTTCTGACCTCCATGGCATTGCATGACACAGGTGCACAAATTTGCATGCAGACAGTACATTCATTCACATACGGAAATAAATAAAATTAATAAAAAAATTTAAAAAACAAACAAAACAAACAAACAAAAAAGCCCTAGATGACCAAATATGATGAACTGTTATCCTGTTCTTACAGATAATAAATTCAAGAGAGTTTTCCCCAAATTCAATGGTCCTAGGATGTGGAAATCTGAATTCCATTGGCATTTTACAGCTGTTTGCCTCCCTTTCACATGCCTCTCTCACTAGGCACTCCCTTTTTTTTTCAAAGCCAATTTATTTATTTATTTATTTATTTATTTATTTATTTATTTATTTATTTATTATGTGTATGAATGTACTGTCTGCATGTAGGTTGGTGCACCCATGTCGTGCAATGCTGCAGAGGTCAGAAGAGGGCATCGGATTCCCCTGGAACTGGAGTCAAAGATGGTTCTTAGACGCCATGGGGATGCTGGGAATCGAACCTGGGTCCTCTGTAAGAGCAGTTGGTGTTCTTAACCACTGAGCCATCTCTCCAGCCCCTCAAAGCCAATTTTTTATTGAAGCTTTGTGTATTTCATGCAAAATTTCAGATCAAATCTAGACCTATGCCCCCTCCCTGCCCCCACAACCCACCAGAGCTCATATATTCTGCCAAACATGTTTTTCATCTTTTTCTCAGTCTCTCTCAAAATTCTTGATGCATAAGATTACTGTTTTGAGCAGAAGTTCACCGTTTCAGTCAGTTCTTTGACCCAGTCTTTATTTTTTTTTTTTGGTGGTTATTGTTATTCCTTCCAATATGTACCACTCCAAAATATGCATATATGCATGCCACATATATCATAGGTTTTAGCATCTTCAGCTTATGATTTTTTTTCTTTATGAGGCTGAAAGATATCATGTTTGAAGGCTCCTCCGTGGCAAGCCCAAACCACCATTAGTGGCACTACTTTCTACGTGTCTGCGTGTCTGCATACTGTAGCATCCCTCATTCCTAAAAACTGCTTGGAAGCTACCTAGCAGGCATGCTGTCGTGAGGTGCTGTGACTTAATGAATCTCCTGGGCATCATATAAACAACAGTCTGAACCATGGAGGCCTTGGAATTTTGACACTGGATGCTAAAAAGCATTGGGGTTTTTGTTTGTTTGAGATAAAGTCTCCCTGTAGCCCCAGCTGGCCTGGAACTCACTATGTAGACCAGGGTGGCCTTGAACTCACAAGATCTGCCTGCCTCTGCCTCCTGAGTGGGACTAAAGGCATGCACCACCATGCCTGACTTGTTTTTAACTTCTTGTTAAGCTTCTATCTTTATAGGATATGTTTGTATGAGTAAATGCAAATACTGAATCTGAAACAGCCTAGGTCAGGGCCGAACCACAAAAAAGGAATCTCTAGACCTTGGGATTTCATATTTAGACCATAAAACTCAAGCTTCAAATATCTGACTGTTACTATGCTGTTTTAAATTAAAGAAAGTGGCAGATCACTTGGAAGCCAGAAAGAGTTTTAAGTTTTAATATTACTCAGCAATGAAGACAGAAGCACTGCTAATACATGTTACAAAACGAACTAGAAAAAAAAAAAACATTATGCTGATCAAAACAAAAGCAAAACAAAACAACCAGCCACAAAAGACCACATAGTGTATGATTCAGTATTTATGTTCTGTCGAGGAAAGGTAAAGGGCAAATTTCTGAGACTATAAAATAATGGTTGCCTAGTATTGGGGGTGCAGCAGGGATGGAGATTACTATAAATGGGTATATGGAATCTTATCAAGGTTTGGGCTGGGGGGTGGGTGGCTCAGTGGGTAAAGCACTTGCCTCGCAAGTATGAGAACTAGAACTTGATCCCTAGAATGCATGTGCAAATGCCAGGCACAGCTGCATGCCCCTGTTAATTCCAGCACCAGGGAAGTAGAGACAGGTGGACCCCTGGGCACACTGGACAGAGGGTCTAGCTTGATCTGTGAGCTCCAAACCAATGAGACCCTGTCTCAAGGCAATTCCTAAAGATGACACTCGTTCTCCAGTCTCCACATGTGCACACACATGTTCACAACCACCTAAATGCACACATACACATATATGTATAATTACCAAGGTTTGAAAACTATGTTTTAAAATATTTAATACTTGGCTTTGGGGGCTGGAGAGATGGCCTGGGTTAAGAGTGCTGAGACTGCTCTTGCAGAGGACCCGGGTTCGATCCCCAGCACCCACATGGTAGCTGAGAACTGTCTTTAATTCCAGTTCCAGGGGAGTCTGACACCCTCTTCTGTCCTCCACAGCATTGCACAACACGGGTGCACAAACCTACATGCAGACAGTACATTCACACACATATGAAAATAAAAAAATAAATACATAAATTTTTTAAAAAGGCTCTACGATTTCTTAAAAAAAAATACTAGGTTCTGGCAAAGGTTACAGAGCTCAAAGTTATTAAAACTCATATAAATCTTAAGTGGGTAAATTTTATGCCATGTAAATTATATCATAAAAATTCATCAGGTGCTGGGAATATTGTTCTTTCAAAAAGACAAAGGTCAGAATCAGGAAATAGAAATCATGAACCATGACTGATTCCTGAGTCAAGGGAAAAACAGCTATTAAAAACATTAAGAGACAACTAAGAAATATGAATTTGGACCAGATACTAGTCAGCTTTATGGAAGTGTGACTAACAATAATGCAGAACACTTCCCTGATGCTCAGAAGATACAACCTAAAGAGCACAGAGATGAAGTGTCACCAATTTACTTTGAAACAGCAATCAATGAATCAACCGATCAACAAAAGGGCCTCTTACCTCCAGAAAGAAAAGCAAATATAACAAAATGAGAACCAGGGCTGGGATGCAGCTCAGGGGGCAGACACCTGCCTAGCGGATATGAAGCTCTGGTTCCATCCCAGCACTGGAATGGACGATGAATGAAGAAAATGACCATCAGTGAATGGTGAATACAGGTGCGGGGTTCACAGGCATTTGGTGTACTGCTCTTCTAACCTTTCTACATGCATGAAATGCTTAAAACAAAACCTTCTCGTTTGTTCTATTTATTTTAATGCTTAGTGTTTGGAGACAGCGTCTTGCTAAGTAGCTCAGGATCATCCTCAACTCTAATCCTGTCTTATCATCCTGAATGATAAGGTTATAGACAGAAGCAACCACACCTGGCTTCTTATTTATCTCTATTGGCTGTTTTACAACTGTTTATTTTTGTGTGCATGATGTATGGACATGAGTACAGGCTAAGGTGTGCCACCCTGAGTGTCTGGAGTCAGAAGGCAACTTGTGGAAATTGCTCTATCTTTCCACCATGTGGTTCTGGGTATCAATCTCAGGTTGTCAGACTTGACGGCAGCCGCCTTTACTCACTGAGCCACCTCCCTAGCCTTCATTAGCTCTTTTCTTTCTTTCTTTTTTTTTTTTTTGAGATTTATATTTAAGATACAAGGACAATTCAATATACAAAAATTAATGGGATATACCAAATTAATAGAATATAAACACTGATAATTTGAACTTCTTCATAAAGTACCATTTCAACATCTTGTTCTAATACAGTTCTACCATCACTAGAAGTAGAACTTATAAACCACATAAAGAGACACAGGTAGCTAGGCAGAATGGCATGGTGGTGTACCTTATAATCCCACTGCTTCAGAGCAAGAGCCTGGCTCAAAAAGAAAAACATCAAGACATCATGAATATGAAAGTGGTAAGTTTCATTAAAAAAAAAATAGACACATTATATAGTAAGATATAAATAACTTGAAACAGTTGGTGATCACTCTGGTTATAGTTGGGGCTCCTGAGTTCTGTAGTCAACACGAAACTAACAAATCCACTTCAAAGACACTCAGTTCTGTGACTGCTGTCTTTCATCACTCTGACTTGCCTCTCTGTCTTATAGTCCGCTAGTGCATGATCTCCATAGAGATCAACAATGCCAAGTCTTAATAGTGGGGCTGGAGGGATGGTTCAGTGGTTAAGAGCACTTGTTGCTCTTCCGAAGGACCTGAGTCTTGTTCCCAGCACCCATGCTAGGAGGCTCACAACTACCAGCTCCAGGGGATCCAGCACTCTCTTCTGGCCACCACAGGCACTGCACTCATATGGTAGACATATAATACACATGCACGCACGTGCACACACTCATATGGTAGACATATAATACACGTGCACACACACACAGAAATAAATTTTAAAGTTTCGATAGTTTGAAATTCATAAAAATGCTAATGTAAAACAAATCTAGTTAATGAACTAAAAAACGTTCACTCAGAAGTTAAAAAAAATCACATTTATAATTTTTATAATAAAGAAAGAATTATTGGCATTGGACCTCAAACCAAGACATGTAAGAACATGTAGCAACATAACATACTAAAATATAGATTACTTCATAACACAGGACTGTTCAGACAAAGTACTTTGGCAGAGGAAACAATTTAGAAATTATACCACAGAATGGCTATGAGCGCAGAGATGCAGAATAACAAGTGTGGAACAAAGCTGTAGCATACTGTAGAGCTTCCAGATCATCACCAAATGGACAAGTGTCTTAGGGGAGCACTTGAGTCTGCAGTGTTAGACAATATTTAATATATGCCCCAAAATAGAGATGCTCAAATATCTGTCAACTAATGAATGGGTAAAGCATGGCAAATTCACACAATGGATTAGTTGACATTAAAAAATGAAGTATTCAAATATGCTGCAACATGGTGAACCCTGAAAACATTATGTTAATCAAAGTAGCCAGACAAAAAGACCATATATAGAATCCTAGAATGTCCAGAACAGGCAAATCCATGGAGATGGGAAGCAGAGCTGCCAGGGACTGAGGGGTGGGGAGATCTGTGTGCCAGCTGGCTAGTGTATCTTTCTTTTTAAGGGGTAAGGAAAGTATTCTAGAATAAGACAGTGGTAGTAGTCTATACTCAAACCCACTGAACTGCAGAATTTTTAAGTGATTAATTTTACAGTATTTTTTTTTTTTTNCTAGACAGGGACATATATATGTACCATATTGTACCTGATACTAATTTTATTCTCGATCCTCCTTTCAAAGATTGCAGTTCTCTGTCTCTCTGAGAGACTTAATGGAGATGAGTATGTTGAGAGATAGTTAAGGTTGGCTTTCTTAGTGGGGGGCTATCAGAATACAGTGTTGAATAAGGTTAGGACTGCTCGCTCAGTGTTTTTCCAGTTCATATAGTGGTTCTAAATTGCCTTCCAGCTTGTCTACAGAGTTCTTCCAGCCTTCTAGGCTAAAGCTGCCATAGATACAAACATTGAGGGGATCTCCTCTAGATTTCTCAGTCCGAAGTGGTTTCTGTATTCTGCAGATAATTTGGCTTGCTTTATACTGCTGTGGTTCTGTCTTGCATGCTTTGGTTCTCCAGGCTATCTGGCAAGGCATGTGTGTAATAAGGTGAGTTAATCCAGGGATGGCCTAGAGATGTTCTGTACGGTGATTCTGGGCAAGATTATCCAAGGACCTGAGTCATCTGGCTTGAGGCTGTCCTTCCTCCATTTGTTCATGTAGATTCGGTGTGAACTCAGGTGTTGGTCCTCCACCCTGAAGACAGTCTCTTTACTACAAAAGTCAGCACACACCACCAGTGCTTAGTCTTGCAAGGCCCAGAGAGTGTTTTTATTTGATTCATACCAAAGGATCTTATGTAGCCCAGGCTGGCCGAAACTTGCTATGTTGCCAAGGATGACCTTGAATTTTGATTCTTCTACTACCACCTCACAAAGCTGGGATTATTAGGATTTTGGCACATGCTAGCCAGGTGCTCTCTCACTGTGCTATACCCCAATATGTATGGTTCTTGGAACTTGAAGATTTACCTAGGTCACATGCATGAGCTCTTACTCTTAGTCATAGCCATTGTCATTCAAATCTTTCCTGTCCTAGGAGTGCTGGATCGTAGGCATTTATTATTTCCTTGGCCCTTAGGCTACAGAGTCTCTTTAGAACTCCATCCCCTAGCCTGTTATCCATCCTTACTGTCTTAGGAGGGCTGGCAGGTGGGGTTCAGTAGTCTCTTCTTGTCTTGGGTCAGTATGTTCTTACTCACTGGGTATCTTGTTCCATGGCTGCTGCATCCCATCTTTCTGGTGACCCATGTAACCTTTCTTTCTCTGAATCCTGCTACCTCACTGGCCTTGAATTTGACTGTGTTGGAGGTTGGGAGGTTGGTGACTTACTACTTTGGAGAGCCTCCCCTCCTGACCCCCCCAAATCTCATCTTGCCACATACATTGTAATCATGTTAATACACTAATACAGGGTTTGGAGTTTCTTTTTTTTTTTTTTTTTTTCCTTTGTCTTTTTTTTTTTTTTTTTTTTTTTTTTTTTTTTTTTTTTTTGCTTTTCCACTTATCCCCTTCCCTTTCCTCTCTTTTCTTTTCTTTCCAGTCTGGTCTGGAACTTGTGGTCCTCCTGCCTACCATAATGCTGGGAACACAGGCCTGCACACCACACTTCGCCCCCCTCATCCTTTTTGCGTATGCGTAAGCCATTCAATCTGTGGAAGGAAAACCTCCGTTGGCTGAAGTCTTAGGTTTCTGGGACACCAGCCCTAATCACTTAATGCCCTTCTAGGCTCTCAGGCCTCCCTGATTCTCCTGGCTGCATACCATAACAGGGATCATTATTCCCAGTAACTTCATTCACTATTATTTGCTGCTTATGTTATTCATTGTTTTCTTAGTCCCTAAGAAATGAATAAAATTTATCTCTTCTCATCCTTTCTTTTCATTCAGTTAAAAACTCAATCCTGTCTTTATTTTATAAAGCTTATGTTTGCCTGGGTACAATTGTTAGAAGTTTGTATGATTACTGGTTATTTGGATTTCTTTTTCTGGAAATTGTCTTTTTACATCTTTTTTGCCTCTCTTTTCCCCGTGAAGGGACCACTTTTTTTTTTTTTTTTTTTTTTTTTGGGGGGGGGACCAATCTTTTTTAAAAACAAAGTATATAAGAGATAAATCACGCTGGATGTGGTGGTGCACGCCTTTAACCTAGCAACTTGGGAGGCAGAGGCAGGCGGATCTTTGTGAGTTCAAAGGCCAGCCGTCTACAGAGCGAGTTCCAGGGCAAGCTACAATTCCAGGGGGCTACAGGAGACTCCGTTTTCGAAAAGACCAAAAACAAAAAAAAAAAAAAAAAAAAAGAATGGGTCCCTTCACTGGGGAAAAGAGAGGCAAAAGAATGTAAAAAGACAATTTCCAGAAAAAGAAATCCAAATAACCAGTAATCATACAAACTTCTAACAATTGTACCCAGGCAAACATAAGCTTTATAAAATAAAGACAGGATTGAGTTTTCTGAACTGAATGAAAGAAAGGATGAGAAGAGATAAATTTTATTCATTTCTTAGGGACTAAGAAAACAATGAATAACATAAGCAGCAAATAATAGTGAATGAAGTTACTGGGAATAATGATCCCTGTTATGGTATGCAGCCAGGAGAATCAGGGAGGCCTGAGAGCCTAGAAGGGCATTAAGTGATTAGGGCTGGTGTCCCAGAAACCTAAGACTTCAGCCAACGGAGGTTTTCCTTCCACAGATTGAATGGCTTACGCATACGCAAAAAGGATGAGGGGGGCGAAGTGTGGTGTGCAGGCCTGTGTTCCCAGCATTATGTAGGCAGGAGGACCACAAGTTCCAGACCAGACTGGAAAGAAAAGAAAAGAGAGGAAAGGGTAAGGGGAGATAGCTTTCTCTATGACTAAAATGCAATAGAGAAAGGAAGCCAAAAAAAGGAGACAAGGAAAAAAAAAAAAAAAAGAAACTCCAAACCCTGTATTAGTGTATTAACATGATTACATGTATGTGGCAAGGAATGAGATTTGGGGGGGTCAGGAGGGAGGGCTCTCCAAAGTAGTAAGTCACCAACCTCCCAACCTCCAACACAAGTCAAAATTCAAGGCCAGTGAGGTAGCAGGATTCAGAGAAAGAAAGGTTACATGGGTCACCAGAAAGATGGGATGCAGCAGCCATGGAACAAGATACCCAGTGAGTAAGAACATACTGACCCAAGACAAGAAGAGACTACTGAACCCCACCTGCCAGCCCTCCTAAGACAGTAAGGATGGATAACAGGCTAGGGGATGGAGTTCTAAAGAGACTCTGTAGCCTAAGGGCCAAGGAAATAATAAATGCCTACGATCCAGCACTCCTAGGACAGGAAAGATTTAGAATGACAATGGCTATGGACTAAGAGTAAGAGCTCATGCATGGACCTAGGTAATCTTCAAGTTCCAAGAACCTACATATTGGGGTATAGCACAGTGAGAGAGCACCTGGCTAGCATGTGCAGAATCCTAATAATCCCAGCATTTGTGAGGTGGTAGTAGAAGAATCAAAATTCAAGGTCATCCTTGGCAACATAGCAAGTTTCAGGCCAGCCTGGGCTACATAAGATCCTTTGGTATGAATCAAATAAAAACACTCTCTGGGCCTTGCAAGACTAAGCACTGGTGGTGTGTGCTGACTTTTGTAGTAAAGAGACTGTCTTCAGGGTGGAGGACCAACACCTGAGTTCACACCGAATCTACATGAACAAATGGAGGAAGGACAGCCTCAAGGCCAGATGACTCAGGTCCTTGGATAATCTTGCCCAGAGTCACCGTACAGAAGCATCTCTAGGCCATCCCTGGATTAACTCACCTTATTACACACATGCCTTGCCAGATAGCCTGGAGAACCAAAGCATGCAAGACAGAACCACAGCAGTATAAAGCAAGCCAAATTATCTGCAGAATACAGAAACCACTTCGGACTGAGAAATCTAGAGGAGATCCCCTCAATGTTTGTATCTATGGCAGCTTTAGCCTAGAAGGCTGGAAGAACTCTGTAGACAAGCTGGAAGGCAATTTAGAACCACTATATGAACTGGAAAAACACTGAGCGAGCAGTCCTAACCTTATTCAACACTGTATTCTGATAGCCCCCCACTAAGAAAGCCAACCTTAACTATCTCTCAACATACTCATCTCCATTAAGTCTCTCAGAGAGACAGAGAACTGCAATCTTTGAAAGGAGGATCGAGAATAAAATTAGTATCAGGTACAATATGGTACATATATATGTCCCTGTCTAGCCACGGAGAAGGCTAACAAGGGAGCACTTGGTATCTCTCTTATGGATAAAGTTATATTACTACTCAATATTGTTCTAGTGGTATCAGTTAAAGTAGGTAGGTAAGATAAACACACATAAACACTGGGAGGGAGGAAAAACCCGATTTATAGATGAAATGACTATATACCTGAAAAGCCCAAGAGAAACAGTGATAAAAGTAACTCAGAAAAATAAAACAAAACAACCTTAAAAGCTGGGCGTGGCAGTGCATGCCTTTAATCCCAGCACTCAGAAGGCAGAGTCAGACAGATCTTGGTGAGTTCAAGGCCAGCCTGGTCTACATAGCGAGTTCCAGGACAGCTGGGGATTCAGGGGGACCCTGTCTCAAAAAGACAAAAACAAAAAACAAAAAAAAGTAATTCAGTAAGAATTTAGCAAGATAGCAGGAAAGCATGCAGAAACCACAATATTTGTTTGCATAAATAATAACCAGTTTGAAAATGTAATAAAAAATGATAAAGATAAACTATGAATAAATTTGATAAGAAACACTGAAAAGTTATATGAGGACACTATAAATCAATTCTCAGACACAAAAGCAGACTTAAGAAAATAAAGACATTGCTTGTCTAAGTTTAGATGTCTCAGTGCCATCAAGATGTCAATTTTCTTAAGTAAATTCATAAACTTAATGCAATCCCAACATCAATTCCAATGCTATGGAATCACACAAACTGATAAAAATATATTCAGGAAGACCAAGAAAAACACTGACGAGGAGATGCTGTAATGGGGGATTATCCTGCCAAATAACATACAATTAGACAGATACATGACATAAGCCTCTGTGATGAAAATGTCTGGAAACTCAACAGAATACACACATACTCACTGCAGATAGCATGTGTCAAATGCTCATAGTACTTTTTTCATAAACAGCACTGAATAACTGCATAGTCATTTGAAAAATGATGAATGGAATTCATTTATCACGCTCTGTACAGAAATATACCCGGTATGAAACTAACTAAATATGAAAAATGAAACTATTATAAATAAGTGTGAATTTCTTTTTTGAAACAAAAGCAAAGAACATTATCAGTGAATTTCATTTTATGTATTTAATACAAAATGAAAAAAATGTACAGTTTTTCCTGTTTTACAAAATTTTAGTGTACCAGCTTCTAATATTTACATTGGTAATTTGACTACACAAGTTATATAGAGAATTTTAGTCAGGTGATGTGAATTTCTTTACAATCAAGGTATATGTATAGAAAGGCTACGACTAGAACTCAAGATGAAGTAAGTTTAAGGTGAATATATTTGATTACAAAAAAAAAATGAAATTTTGCATGGCAGAAACAACATAAGCAATACCAAAGCAATACAACAAGGCTAAGTACTTTTAACATGTGCCAAAACTGCATAGCTAACATTCCTAAATATCAAGAACTCTGGAAAGTTGAATACCAAAAACTCACATATAAAAGTAGATAAATAACAAACAATTAAGGAAATATTAGGCTTATTAAAAAAATATGCAGTTCACTTGTAATAAGAGAAATACAATGAAAACCATACCAAGAGTCAAGCATGGTGCCAAACACCTATAACCTCAGTACTCAGGAGACAGAGACAAGAGGATTGTAACTCTGAGGCCAGTCTTGGCTATACAGTGAAACAAACAAACAACAAATGTCCAAGTAGGATACTGGTTGAAAAACTGTGGTTCATACAGTGGAGTTCATGTTCAGTAAGAATGAAAGTTATTGGGGGCTGGATAGAGAATTTAGCAGTCAAGAGCTCTTGCTTGCTGCTCTTCCGGGATTCTCGGTTCCGGGAACCCCAGCTGGGGTGCTCACATCCATCTCTAATTCCAGCTCAAGGGGATCCTATGGCCCTTCTGGCCTCCACCAGCACTGCTGGCACATGTGGCAGATACACACATACACACAGAAATAAAATCTTTTATATATATATATATATATATATATATATTATTTAAAAGAATGAAATTAGGTTTAGGCATTACTTTTCAGTGGCTACTAGAAAACATACACTTATTAAGGTATAAAACTGTAGGACATTTCTTTTGACCTAGAGATGCTATGAAAAATTACTGCTGGGCTGGAGAGATGGCTCAATAGTTAAGAGCACCGACTGCTCTTGTAGAGGACCCAGGTTAAATTCCCAGCACCCACATGGCAGCTAACAACTGTACACAACTCCAGTTCTAGGGATCTGATACTGTCTTCTGACCTCCGTGGGCAGTGAACAACACGGGTGCACTTACATACATGCAGGAAATATACTCATACACATTAAAACATTTTTAAATGAAAAAATTTACTGCTATAGAGTGTCATGAACTGAGAATGCTTACAGAGTTCTGACAAAAGCCAGTTATGATCTCTGACAGAGAAGAGAGAAGGCATGTGCACTTCTGCAATTATGAACTGACTATGGATGGGGTGGGGGGTCAACAGAACTTGCAATAAGCAAATTAAAGCACTCTCCACAGTGCAGGAAGTAATGAACAAGTCATTTAACAGAGAAGAAAAGCACCTAGCCCCTGGCCCCCACACTCCAGGGAAAGGGTCATTTATGTAGCACAACTCACAATCCTGCCTCATTTGAGAATTCAGGTGTGGCCACCACACCTGGCTATTGTTGCTTAGCCCAGTCAAGAACATTTCTTTTCTTTTGAGATATGGGGACCACAAGAACCTCAGCTAGATAAAATTTTTGGACAAGTATAACCTAAACTGAGCCTGAAGGATTAGTAGTTTTCTAGACTGGGGAAAAGTAAGTGGGCAGAGCTCCAGAAAGGGAAAACAGACCAGCTGAGTAAACACCAGCATTCCGGGACCTCAGAACTACGAGACCTGTCCATCATGGAAGGAAGTGAAGCTAGCAAGTGAGTTCACTGACAAGCCCATCTGGAAGGTCTTCTGTATGTGATCAAGGACAATGCTCAAAAAGGACTCAGGGAAGGATTGCAACCGGCAGGGTATTATAGTTCTAAGTGTGAGGACAAGATTGGAGGGAGGCCAACCACGGGCCAGCAAGTCTGCAGTGATCAGAACCAACTGACTCAGTGCTGTACACTAAGCACTTGCGATCCCTGGGTAGCCTTCATTTTCTTTTTTTTCTTTCTTTTTTTTGGTATTTTCCAGGCAGGGTCTTCCTTTAGTCCCAGCTGGTCTGGAGCTCACTATGTAGACCATGCTGGCCTTGAACTCAAGAGATCCGCCTTCCTCTGCTTCCCCAGTGCTGGGATTAAAGGCGTGCGCCACCTCGCCCAGAAGCCTTCATTTTCAATGGATACCACCACAGCTACTTTTCTGCACTGAAAATAGAGCTCTAGTGACCTAGGTGACCACCATCATATTCTTTGTAGAAATGGGATCTTTGCCCATCTTCACAATGCATCAGCTAGTCAAGGTCATTTCATAATCTTGTGTTTGACTATCCATAATTATATGTGAAACCCTGACATAGTTTCAAAACTGAGTTTACCAATGAAATTAGAACCCAGGGTTTAAGTAAATTAGGTGTCAAGTATTTTGCCTACTGTATCTAATACAGGATGCTGTGAAGGCCTTTAAGAAAAGACTCATAATACTTTATGAACTTTTGCTTTGTTTGGCTTATAGAGACTGCCCTCTTCACTTTGAGGGAATCTTTACTTTCATGTAGGGTTCAATCAATAGTGAAAATTCTCTTCTAAAATTTACTTAGCTTGCTAGGCGTGGTGGCACATGCCTTTAATCCTAGCACTCGAGAGGCAGAGGCAGGCGAATCTCTGGGAGTTCAAGGCCAGCCTGGTCTACATAGTGAGCTCCAGGCCAGCTGGGACTAAAGGAAGACCCTGCCTCGAAAAGACCAAAAAAATAATAATAATAAAAATTTTTTTTTACTTAGCTTTTAAAAATTCACAGATTTTCTATTTCATTTTTTCTGTATGATAACCAAGTCCTTCTGAATACAGTAACATCACACAAAAGTGACTGAACAGGTAAAGGAAATAAAGATTAACTGTTACTTATGGGGGCTAGCAGATTTTTAAAAAATTATCATGATTCTTCCACCTCTAAATCAAGAAATGAACACATTTTCCAGACTTAACCAATTTTTAAAATGACCTTTTTTGTGTGTATGCATGTATGTAAGTGCACCTGTGTTATGCAAGCCCTGCGGAGGACAGAAGGCGGCATGGTATTCCTTGTAACTGGACTTATAGACAGTTGTTACCCACCATGTGGGTGCTGGGATTCAAATCCAGGTCTTCTGCAAGAATAGCTAGTGCTCTTAACCACTAAGCCATCTCTCCAGCTGGATTATTTATTTATTTTATTTATTTAATTAATTAATTAATTTATTTATTTATTTATTTATTTATGTACATATTTGAGCAGGGGGAAAAAAAGCAATTTGACCCTTAAAAATAGTGTTCTACAACTCTTAAATATGACTTACAGTCGCAAGCAGTAAAAGCAGACCTAGCACGTCTCTGCTTTGTCCTTATTAACCATTCTTTATATTGTCCCATATCTTCCCTATCTACATTAATGGAAGAATGCACCACAGCATGATTTAAAACGGGCCACAGCACTCTCAAACAGGGACAACTCAGGTAAAGAACCATCAAAACACCACCTGTGAGAACATGTTCAAGCACTTTTCATCATGGAACACAGAAGCCATATGTGTGGACACAGTAACATGTAGGGATCCTGGAGATAAAGAGGGTAGCAGCTACTGTGTGGGTCCAGGCTATACCTGATGGCCCAAAGTGCTAAGATCTTTGCTTTCCTGAAGCTCAGCTCAATCAGAATCATCTTTTCTTCAGCCGTTTAGGATTAACTGCAATCTTCAGGCTCTCAGAAATAACTGTTGTACTTTCAAATCCTCTCTACTACACACTGGCTTGTGAACTTCATTTAGCCAATAACTTCACTGGCCAATAACTTCATTTAGCCTTAGTAAAGTATTGCTAAAGAGGTACTGTGGAGACAAGAAATAATATAAACACTCACTACAATACTTTTCATTACAATACTCTTTTACAACATTCTTATTGGCCATCAAATTATTGATGCACAATCAATATATGAGAACTATTATTACCAAGAGAGTTGTTGAATTAAAGAAGGGAAATCTAACCTCTATATAGTAGTAATGATGCTGGGATAAGAAACTACAGGTTTCCCTCTCTTTTGTCAAAGAATGAAAACATTTTATAAAACAACAGAATCAACTGTCTACAACCTCTTCAAAATCATAATCTTTCCCTCATGAATATTCATGGTCTTTTATTCCAGCATTTTAAAAATGGCCATTGTCACTCATTTATGAAATGTAAGAGCATATTGCTTTGACAGACCCATATGTAAGTGACACTGGTACATTTATTTATGCTCTGTAGATACTGTGTTTGCAAAGCCAGTACAGGACCACCACCACACAGCAGCAGCTTGTTCTTATTTGGACATCCCTAAACTGAGAATGATGCAACCATCTATAGGCTGGCATACTCCCTTACAAATGGTAAGCAAAATTCTTTCCTATAATTAGCCTTTTCTCCACTGAAAGCCCTGGGCAGGGGGAAAGTGTAATGAAACACTGCTTCAAAATGAATGATACAGATAACTGCACACTCGGCAGACACACTAGAGAGCAGCACCTGGTTCTCAGAATAGAAACAGGAAAGTGCCTGTTGGTAAAAGATGCCAAGGTCATATCAGGGTGGCATAAGATTTTGTGTATCTGTGGAAAAATGAGGCACTACAAGAAATTCTGCCATGCACCAGGTTTCCAAACACTATTAATTCTCAACTTCCTCTCTTTAAGACAGGGTATGGTTATCAACTCCAAATATGTCTTTTGTCAGGAAATCTCTAAAGTAAATCTGAATATACTCTAGAAGTAAACAACTAACAATGGAATACAAATTGTTATACTGCCCAAGCACAATCCCCAAGTACTTCTAACCCTTCACAGGGTAGAGTTTGGAAAGGCAAATTCTTCCTGAGATGCTCTTTGAACTTTTGGTGAACAAAAAGTCAAGGCAAAATTTGTTATGTGCTAAGAACTTCAAACAAACAAAACTACTCTAACAAAACTGTTGGTTTTGTTTAGGGTGGTGCTGAAGATGGAACCTAGGACCTTTTGATTGCTAGGCAAGCACTCTGCCATTGAGTTACATCCCAACCAAAATCAGTTACTTCTGGAAGGGGACTGTGAGATCACTTTACTCATTCATTCATTCATTCATTGAACATGGAAACAGAGGAAGATGGCTTCTGCTCTAAGAGTAAATTAAGGCCCAGAAACATCTTAAGGGTTACAAGAGTCATTTTACAATACTGTATCAACAAAGACAAAAAAAAAAAGCATAATCTAATAAGATACATTAAGACACATTAACAAACCTAAGCCAAAATGAATGCTTTCTACATGTGAGTAATGAAATCTACTATCCAATTTTTGGAGCATGACTAAAGTTGTAATTTATTTACAGGAAAAGAATTAACTTATGACGTTCTATAAAGGTGCGCCCCACCCCCTGCACACACACATCAAACTGTAAACTGGGTGCTTTCCAGGTTGACAGGGCGTGGCACCGGAGTTCTCACACTGCCTCAAAGACACTTGGATGAGCTCTCACGAGTCTGGACACTGGTTTCCAAGCAGGGGCCAGTTCATCCCCCAATTTTCCCTAAGCCCCCGACCAACACGGCCACCCCAGCTTCCGCACGCCCGCCCACTCACACATGCATACACCCAGCGAAAGCACACAAATCTCATCTTCCACTCTTGGAAATCTTTCAAGAACAAACCGCAGAAGACTCCCCCATCCCAAAGCAAAATACGTACATTCTTGTCCTCGTCTAGAGGCTAAACCTGTGCAAAAGCCCACGAGCTCAGTGGGGTATGACTTTTGTCTGAAAAAGCCATTCCTATAACTGGCACAAGCCCGGCGGAGATGCTTAAAAAGCAGCTGCTCCGGGCCGGCTCAGGGCGCGACGAAGGGAAGGACAGGGTGGCGTGCGGCGCAGGGGCTGTGGCTGCCCCAGGTCGCGGGCACGGCCCGGGCGGGGCCGTGGGAGCGGCGGGCGCGATGCGGTGACCTTCCCGGGAGGCCGCGGTTCTCGGGGCACACTCCGCCGGGTCGCGGCCCGCTGTGCAATCTCCGCGGCCGCCCGCCTCGCCCTGCGGACACACCCCCGCCGCCGCCGCCCGGCCTCCGCGCTCACCTGCGCCGCGAGGCGCCCCGCCGGCTCCGGGCCTCGGCTTCCGCTCGGCGGTGCTCGGCGCTGCGCGCTCGGAGCTCCGAGCGGGAGCGGCCAGGACGGTGGAGGAGGACTCGGCGCTCCGCTCTGGAGACCCACCCTCCTCCCGGCCGTGCTGCAGCAGCCGCAGATCACTTCCGGGGCGCCGCGGGCGGGGCGCCGGCACTTCCGGTTCGCGGTACTGTGCAGGATCGCGGCCGGAGAACAAAGGCTGTGAGGGTGCTGGCGGGCTGCGCGGTCCTTTGCGGGTCCAGCCCCGGGAGGCTTCTGCGCCCATGAAGCAAGCACAGCCTCTTCCCCGAGGCCTGGCCGGGGTCGGGTGCTGGGCCGCGTCTCCTCGTCTCCCCTGAGACCCGGAGGGGCTCTGGGGAAAACGGGGGAGGAAGGCGCCATCTTGCTCCTGCGGGCCGCTGGGTTCTGTGGCTGGTCAACTCCCAGAATGTGGGTTTGTCGCCTGGCATGGTTGGAGGGCTCATGTCTGACTGCTGTTCCCTGGAGGTCTCCTGGCCTCCTCGGATGGTCTCTGCTTCCTTTTGGAAGAGCCTTAGGTCCCCTGCCACACCAGGTGTGAAGCGCTGAGATTCCTGGTCCTGGCACCGATTTGATGTCTTAATAGTTTCACTGAGTCGGTTGATTTCATTAAATCCCTCCACCCCTACGTCCTTTAGCAGCCACACGTTCTTTTCTGATCATTACATTTTTTTTACCTCCCTTGACCCTAATTTGAGTGCCAACCACACTCTTGGCATTACCCATTCAAGGAAGGCCAGTACAGTCCAATGGGCAGACAAGAAAGCAAATAACTGGAAGTATGTTATATCCTCTTGCATAGAGGAGAGAATTGATGGCTTTATTCACTGTAGGTTAAAGTTGTAAAGATAAGAGTCTTTTACCAGTATAAAAAGAAGATGGTAAGTCTGGAACCAAACAAGGGCGTGCAGCAGAGACAATGTGTACTGCGAGTACACATTGAGTAGCAGTTTCATGTGTTCAACCTACTGAAAAAGATGAGGCTGCAGAAGTACTCAGGACTCAGTCATGAACTGTCTCCCAAGCTCAGAGTCGAATGACCCGACAGCTGTAAAATTTAAGCTACCTTGTTGGTGGAGAACGGATTAGTTGGCGGATGGTGGGGTTGGGGGAGCACCAGGGTAAGCAGAGGGTAGACAATGGACCATTGCAGAAGAAAAGATAAGGATCCTTGCGACAGTGGCAGCATTCACACCACGTGGATTCCTAAGTGATAAGACCATTAAAGTTGAGATTCGTTAACTGGTGGGTTAAGAATGAAGTGTCATGAGGATATTGTGTTTTGCTTTAAGAGAAGGGCAGGGTGAAAGTATATTTTCTTTGTGTTTTTTGTTGTTTTGAGATGGTATCTCAGGCTGGCCTCAGATGACCTTGAACTTCTGGTGCTCCTAGCTCCACCTCGAAAGTGCTGGTATTACTTGCCTGCACCACCATGCCTGTTTTATGCTGGGGATGGAACCCTGGGCTTTCTGCCTACCAAGCAAACACTGTATTTAATAGCTACATCCCTATCCCATGAAGGTGTTTTGTTGTTTTGTTTGGTTTTATCAGAGATAATGAAGGATGAATATGAGTTGTAGGAAGATTTCTTTAGTTTGAAGTAAGAGTGGTGTTGTCTAAATAGCAGTTGCTTGTATGGGCTCAGAGTTCTAGGGGGAGGTAGGTTGAAATTAGAAACACCACAAGTTTATATTACTACATTTAGACAGGCTGCAGTCTCAATTCTTCGAGCGCAGTTTCAAATGTATCTCTCCTTTCTCCCTGCCTTGGGAAATTTTCAGAAATACTACATTAAGACAAAAGTACATGATGGGGGGCTGGAGAGATGGTACAGTGATTAAAAGTACCCGACTGCTGTTGCAGAGGACATAGTTAGATACCCAGCACCCATGTGGTGGCTAAGAACCACCTTTAAGCCAGGCATGGTGGCGCATGCCTTTAATCCTAGCACTCGGGAGGCAGAAGCAGGCGGATCTCTGTGAGTTCAAGGCCAGCCTGGTCTACAGAGTGAGTTCCAGGCCAGCTGGGGCTATAAGGAGACCCTGTCTCAAAAAAGACAAAAACGGGGCTGGAGAGATGGCCTAGTGGTTAAGAGCACCAACCACTCTTACAGAGGACCCGGGTTCGATCCCCAGCACCCACATGGCAGCCAAGAATGGTCTGAAACTTCAATTCCAGGAGAACTTCAGTTCCAGGGGAATCCGACACCTTCTTCTGACCTCCGCGGCATTGCACTATACGGGTGCACAAACTTGCATGCAGACAGTACATTCATGCACATACAGAAATAAATAAAATTAAAAAAAAAAATTTTTTTAATACATGATGGACCTAATAATCTAATGACTGTGACATTCAGGCTGTAGACAATGCTAACTCGTATCATAAATGCAGGTGAAATACTATGTAGATATTTTAAAAATATTTTTAATAGTTGATAATAGCTTAAGATAGCCACAGGCCAAGGATTGAGAATGAGGAGCTTCACAAGTAGCTGGTGAGTGGAGAACTAGAGTGAGCAATTGAAAGATCATCAAAGACAACCTCAGACTTGTCAGCCTGTCTCATATGCTGCTTGGTTGTTCATAACTATGCTAACCTTGTATAATGCCAGAAATGGAACAGAAGCTTTTGCAGAAGCTTCAGGAAGCCACGAATAGCAAAAAAAACAAACAAACTTGTAAATAATAGCTATAGGAGCCAAAGACCAATCACTAGTTTTTTACTCTATATTCCTATAGCGTTTTTGAGTACAGTCGTAAACCTTTAATTCTTAGATTACTTAAATATGTTTTCTTGCCAGGTGTGGTGGTGTATGGCTTTAATCTCAGCACTTGGGAGGCAGAGACAGGTGGATCTCTATGAGTTCAAGGCCTGGTCTACATAGGAAGTTCCAGGCCAGCCAAGGACACTGGCTTCCAAATTTTTTTTTTCTTAGAATAGGAATACATTTAGATGGTTTAAGCAACTGTATAGCTGAATGTGGTGGCTCAAGCCTGTAATCCCAGTACTTAGGAACCTGTGGCAGAGAGATTGTGATAAATTTGAGGCCAGTTTGGGCTATAGAGTGGGACCCTGTCTCAAAAAATAAATACCCATCTAATGGATAATACACTGAACTGAAAATGAGAAAAATTAACTTGAGTCTTTTTTTTTTTTTTTTTTTTTGTGAGACACACCCTCACCACCGTTTTGTCTTTGAGGCCAGGTCTCTTACTATCTGTGTAACCAAGGATGACCTTGAAACTCTGGTGCTCCTGCCTCTACTTGTGTGCTACCATACCATGCTTTCACCCCCTTTTTTTTTCTTGATTATTTACCATATGACTCTTAACATTAAGTCCCTTGGGATTTCCGTCCCTTTGTTTCTTACAATAAGATAAAGATAACCTCCTACCAGTCTGCCTGTCAGAGGCACTAAGAAATAACAAATTAGTGTTACAAACCCTCTTTCAAGAATATAAATGAAAGGGTATCATTGTAAGTAGATATTACTGAATGTTCTTTACTAAACTTGGTGCTTGGGCAAATCAAAAAACATGAAAGCTCTTTTAAAATAGGCTTAGATTGGGGCTGGAGAGATGGCCTAGCGGTTAAGAGCGCCGACCGCTCTTGCAGAGGACCCGGGTTCGATCCCCAGCATCCACATGGCGGCTGAGAACCGTCTGAAGCTCCAATTCCAGGAGAACTCCAGTTCCAGGGGAATCCGAGACCCTCTTCTGACCTCCGCGGCGTTGCACGACACGGGTGCACAGACTTGCATGCAGACAGTACATTCATACACATACAGAAATAAATAAAAAATTAAAAAAAAATAGGCTTAGATTTATTCTTGAATTAGGAATTTACTTTTTGCTAGTTATGAGTCAAATGTTACATATAACGTACTAACTAAGATAGTATTTTAATAAGATGATGAGAAGTTCTAGCAAATTTGTTTTTTGTCATTCGAGACCCCTGTAGCCCCAGCTGTCCTGGAACTCGCTATGTAGACCATGCTGGCCTTGAACTAACAGAGATCTGCCTGCCTCTGCCTCCCAAGTGCTGGGATTAAAGGCATGTGCCACCACATCTGGCCTAGCAAACAATACTTTTTTTTAGTTGCATTAATATTCATTTATTTATTTTAATTAATTAGTTTTTATTGATGTTTTGTATATTTCATACATCATTTTTCAATTCAGTTCAGGCATATTCCCCTTTCCCTTCCTCCCACCCCACCCCATCCCAGATCATGCATTCTGCCATAACTGTCCTGCATCTTTCAGTCTTTTTTATTTTATGGCAAACAATTCTCTTTTTTTTTTTTTTTTTGGTCTTTTCGAGACAGGGTCTCCATGTAGCCCCAGCTGTCCTGGAACTTGCTCTGTAGACCAGGCTAGCTTTGAACTCACAAAGATCCGCCTGCCTGTGCCTCTCGAGTGCTAGGATTAAAGGCGTGTGCCACCACGCCCGACCATTATACACCAATTTATAAAAATACATGAATACCTGTTAGATCTATAATGGCACAAACCCATAATAAAAGACAGGCACATAAGGCTTAGTCACTCTGGGAGCACATTTACTTCAGGAATTGCCAGGGCATGGCAGCTGTGGGGCACCTGGTGGGTACCCGGCCAGCCAGCAAGTAAGCTGGTGACTGAGGTACACTCTTTTAAAGCCCCTGGGTGGGACCTCAGGTAAAGGGAAAGAGGTCATAAGATTGGCAACCTCTGGAGGAAGTGGACATCTGTGTGTCCCTTGGAATTCTGGGAAACTCAGACCTAACAATACCAACTATATATGTTGAAATAGTAACAAGCCTAAGATATATTTGGAATTAATAGTTTGTCACCATTGGTGAAAAAAGTCAGAGAAGAAGAACATTTTAAGACTCATGGCCAGGTAATGTTTGTATTTCATTTTTTTCTGTGCAACAGCTCATGAGATTTGAGATTGTTGAAAGGAATAGGCCCAAGGGGTTTACCAACATGCCTAAGCACCCAAATCTTTTCTATAACTTTCAAGTAATAGAATCATCTTCTAGTACTTCCTACTATGATCATTAGCTAGCTGTGACAGTTATGCCAGGAGTACTTATCATTTGGGCATTTCCATTTTATTGAATGTTGAACCTAAAATTGAATAAAACATTTTTATTTTTTATTTTAATTTTTTTCGGTCTTTTTGAGACAAGGTCTCCCTGTAGCCCCAGCTGTCCTGGAAATCACTATGTCGACTAGGCTGGCCTTGAACTCACAGAGATCTGCCTGCCTCTGCCTCCCAAGTGCTAGGATTATAGGCATGTGCCAAGTTAAACTACCACTGTATGTTTATAGCTGCATCTTTTCCAGCCTGAACATAGGTGCTCTGTTTTATTCATCTTTATGTCATGGTGCCAGGCATAAGGAAATATTTAGTAATATTTAGTAATTGAATACAAAGTGTATTTAGTTGAATAAGAAAGAATACCCTAAAAATTGCATAAGAAACTTTTAGAGTGTGTGCAGACTTCCAGCACATTAAGATGAGGGTAGTTTATTGTTTTATACTTTTAAGTTTTAATCATTGTTTCTCCGATTCCAGATGAACTTTTATTGGCATTGTGCCTTGGAGAAATGTAAGCTAAGATAGGGGCTAAAAGTGGACCTCACCTACATGCTGCCAACATGAATGTGTCTGTCAGGGTGTAGGTTTTCTAGGTAGTCTGATTCATGTGTGAGCTTTAGTGAGAACGTGAAGAAATGGGAGGGGTCTCACAACTTAAGTCTTTAGAACCCATGCTTTTATGCCTATACTTACGGACCACACATTTTTTATAGTCTTTGTAAGGTTAAAGGAGAAGACTACTCGGCGGTTACCAATATAGCTGCTTATCAGTGTTACAGAAACTCAGATTTTCAAGTCACACCCTAAACACTAAGTCATGTTGGGTAAAGCCCAAGGCACCTGTGATTCAACAATACCCTCCTCAGATTCTGGTAATTGGTCAGGTTTGGAAGTTCTGGTTCTGATAACTTGTCTGAGTAGAACCAAGAGCTACCTCAAATCTCACGAGCCTGTTAAATATCTTCATTGGGCATTTGCTGTTCTTTTACCATCTGTGTGATGAGGCAGAGTAGAGAGGTGAGAAGAAAAATAGAAAATGTTTTTATTATATTCTGTGGTTTAATTTTAAGATTAAATGAGGTAATACCAGTAGGATGCCTAGAACAATAAACTGGCACATGGTAAGTACAAGAAAGTAGTAAATGAGTAATCTTTTTTTTTTTTTTTCTAAAATTATAATAGTTACCGTGCCCGGGGTTAAATTAGGTGAAATTATGTCAGATAATAACATTTTCTTTTTTAAAATAACATTTTCTGTATAGAAAAATTGTTAATGTAAATAAAGACAGAATCCTCAACCTTCATTTGTCATGGAAACCCCAATTTGTGTAGCTGAAGGTA
Source organism: Rhizomys pruinosus (assembly GCA_009823505.1). Lineage (NCBI taxonomy): Eukaryota > Metazoa > Chordata > Mammalia > Rodentia > Spalacidae > Rhizomys > Rhizomys pruinosus. Next base: position 1,288,126 of record VZQC01003325.1, read on the forward strand.
TTTTTACATTGTTCATGTTAATTTATTCTGATTTGAGTTCTTTGAGATGATTATGTGTGTATGTATACAGGTTCTCATGTAGCCCAGGCTGGCCTTGAACTCCTTGTCTTCCTGCTTCTAAATCCTCAGAGCTGGGATTACTGGTATGTATCACCAAATCTAACTTATACTTTTCTGGATTATTAAGAGAAACAGTGATGATACAGAATAAAGTTTTAGATTTAAAATCATGAACTATTTTTATACTCTTAAGACACATTTAAGGCATATGGGATAAGGTATTTTATACTGTCGTTTCACCCTTCTATTCATTGTATAAAAGCCACTGTCTGCTCAGAGTGACCTCCCAAATGGAAAATTTCTGTTAAATGAGGTAATAGATATGCTTGATTTTGTTTAATTTACTGCAAGTTTCTTCAATCTTTCAATTTTGGATAGGTTTTATATGAGTTAGTTTTAAACAAAACTATGCAGTTTAGCACTAGAAATGGAAAAACCCAATATAACATTTTAACATGCTCTTTGATACATTTTGACAAATTATGGAAAATTGCCTTTAGTCAGCATCTGTGAATATTAAAATTGAGATCCAGTTTAGTTTTGTTCAATTTTAAAAGTTATTTCTCAGAGGGATTACCACATGTCAGCATTTCCTAGTGACTCCTGTACCCACATGTTAGTAAAGATGTGTGTGTGTGTGCGTGTGTGTGTGTGTGTGTGTGTGTGTGCTCAGCGCACCATCATATCTTCATACAGAATAGTAATTTAAATGAACCTTTTTAAAGAGAATTATTTCAAGATGGATTTATTTTCCCTGAAGTAGTACAGAAGTAAAGATAGAGCAGAAGAGAATGTGTAAGTCAGGAGGGATCTAGCAGACAAGGTCAGTTAAACCAGCAAGCATAAATCAGAAAAGCCAGGAGCAGCACATCCCAGTGTTGAGGAAGCAGCTGTTTAACCCAGACTCAAAGAAATTACCTCTTGCTGAACACAGTGCTTTTATACTTTGTACTAGATACCTTACAGAAGAATGAAACTCTGTCTACATCCCAAAAAATGTATGTGGTTTGAGTTTTGAGAATTGGAGAAAGTAGTATCAATAAGGATACAGATTTTATTGCTTTCCTTTAATAGTATTCTATAGTTTCTTGTGAGAATTCAGTGAAAAACAAGACTACATGTTATTAAATATAATTAAGCTTAACTTTGAACCATGTTCATTATTCAGTACTTAATTTTTTTGTAATAGAAGGCCATTTTCACCCTGTTTTTTTGTTTTGTTTTGTTTTTTATATTTTTGAAATAGGGTCTCCCTTTAGTCCCAGCTGGCCTGGAGCTCACTGTGTAGACCAGGCTGGCCTTGAACTCACAGAGATCCACCTGCCTCTACCTCCCAAGTGCTGGGATTAAAGGCGTGTGCCACCATGCCCGCCCCGAGGATTTTTATATACACTTCCTTTGGGTTAGCTCTTCCCTCGTCCTGGCTTCCCCCATACTCCTGAACCTTTCCCTGCTTCATTCAGCCTGTGGGCCCATGTTTCCCACCTCTCTTTGATCTTCCCTGTAAACTGCTATCACCACCTCTCCCTTTTTTTTTTTTTTTATAACACTTTGTTTTTTATTTTTTTTTATTTTTTATTTTTTTAAATTAGTTTTTATTGATGCTTTGTGCATTTCATACATTTTTTCCAATTCAGTTCAGGCTTATTTCCCTTTCCCTCCCCCCCACCCCCACCCCATCCCAGATCATGCATTCTGCCATAACTGTCCTGCATCTTTATCTCAGTTTTTTTTTTCATTTTTAGCTATAAGTAATAATCCATGAGTACACAGCATCCTCATGCAAAACCTATCTGCAGGCTGTTGTGCCCAAACCCCTACAGCCCCACCATCCAGTGGGGGGTGACAGGTTGTTTGTTCAATCAAGTTGATCAAATGAGTGTCAGACTAATTGCTGTAGTTTCACCATTCACCCCAATCCAGTCCTTACATTCTACCACGCCCCCTCTTCCGCAGGTTGTTCCCTAGGCTTAGAAAAGGGGCAAGGTGGATGAGAGGTAAAACAGTCCACTCTCTCTGGAGCTGTTGACTTGGACTCTGGTCAATTCTGGCTGTTTCCTTTCATGGGCTGACAGTTTGTCCAGGAATAACCTTTCGATCCTACTAATGAAGAAACAAGCAATTAGATATATAGGTATTTAAGTAAGCAGCACTAATGTTATGTTAGGTTACTTTAGCATAGACAAACATGTTTGGATATGTTAACCATGAATTACAATTTCCCCCCTGTTAATATGATAGGGTCTTACTGTGGCTTATAACATCTCCTAACCTGTAGAGGATGTAAGCACCACCTCTCCCTTAATGTGCCCCCAAAGGCCCTATTCTAGTTTCCTAGCTTCCATTTGTGCTCCAAACTCAACACAAAAAGTGAGAGATCTGAAGGTAGGATCTTCATATGAGAAAGAGCATTGTCTTTCTGGGCCTGAATTAATTCACTTGCTCTAATTTTTTCCAGTTCCATCATCTACCTGAAAATTTCATGATTTCATTTTTCTTTTTATTTCATTTTTCTTTACAGTTGAGTAATAGTCTATTGTGTGCATGTACCACATTTTTCCAAAGAACCCAAAAGAAAATATAGACATTTAGAAAATAACCCATTTTTTTTAAATGAGCTGTAGAACTGAACAGGAAGTTCCCAAAAGAAGTACAGAAGTCTAGGAAACTCAAAAAATGTTCAACATTGCTGTGTGTGGTGGTGGCACATGGCTTTAATCCTAGCACTCAAGAGGCAAAGGCAGGTGGATCTCTGTGAATTCAAGTCCAGCCTGGTCTACAAAATGACCCTGTCTCAAAAAGACCAAAAAAAAAAAAAAAAGTTCAACATCTTTAGCCATCAAGGAAATGGAAATGAAAACTAAGATTCCATCTCAGTCCATTCAGAATTGTCATCATCAGAAATACAAGTGACAGCAAATGCTGGTTTATATACATGGTTGTGGTAGTGTAAACTAATGCAGCCACTTTGGAAATCAGTCCAGAGGTTGCTCAAAAAACTAGAGATCTACTGTATGATCCAGCTATACCACTCCTGGGCATGTACCCAGAGGACTTTATAGCCTACTACAAAGACACTGGAACGTCTACGTTCACTGCTCTTCTAGTCATAAGAGCTAGGAAAAGAAACAGCCTAGATGTCCATACAGATGAATGGATGTTTTTGTATGTTGATGACTTTTAGCTTTGTCATTTGTAAATTGAAACTCACATACAAATTCCTCTACCTAATGTCTATTGGTTGTTTAAAGGTACTCAGCTCAAACCCAGCCAGTTCAACCTGAAATGAGGATTCCAAAATACCCAAATTTAGAAAATCTAAATTTTGCTTTGAATTTTGCCTCTATTTCAGTATTTCTAACTTCCAGATCTTCTTCCTTGTTGTGTCTCAAAAATCATCCATCTCACTATTTCTGTAGCCACTTTCTTAGTGCAAGTAGGTATTACCTCTTTATACTTACTGCAGTGTAGGCTTTGACTTCAGCTTTTTTGTGTGCTAAATTAAGTCTTAGTAGTGTAACCACCTGGGCTGGGGGCAAATATGTAGTTTCTCGTAAATGTATTGAATACTTGCATTAATCTCAGAATAGCCGGAGTTGTTTTTCTTAGTAGGGAAGCCAGGAACTAAATGCTTTTTGTACTGTGATCAACATTACTTTGGTTCAGTATTGATTTTTTTTTTTTGTCTTTTTGAGACAGGGTCTCCCTGTAGCCCCAGCTGTCCTGGAACTCGCTCTGTAGACCCAGGCTGGCCTTGAACTCACACAAGATCCGCCTGCCTCTGCCTCCCAGTGCTAGGATTAAAGGAGTGGTGCACCACGCCTGGCTCGTATTGATTTTATTTAGGTGATTGAACCATAAGGAAAATATTTGGAAGTTAAATTCCTTCTGTACTAATTGAAATAGGCCAGATTATACAGTAGTAACAGGAAAATGTAAATATCTTGGTGGCTTTCACCTTACAAAAGCTCAGTGCTCGCCCATGCTTCATGTATAGTTGGTTGGAATTTTCTGTTCCTCATTATCAAGAACTCAGATGTTCGAGGCACCATAGTCTGTGTAGATAACCTTCCAAATCTTCCACTGGGTTTTAAAGTCGCACATCTGCACATCTCCACATATAAATTCATTGACAAAACAAATCATATTGTGCCATTCAAAGTAGGTCATCAAACCACATGCCCAGGTGGAGAGGGAAACATGAGCATATATATATATATTATATATATATATATATATATAATATATACCCATTGATGCTGTCCTCTCAGGTGTCTTAATTACTTTGAGTTCTCTGCATATGACAAAAAAATCCAGTTCAGTTTTGCTTAAGTATGGATGATGAAAACATCCCTTTATTTTAAAAGGGAAGGGGACTAGGTCATAAAATGGAAGTAATTTGACCATTGAACGTACAGGGATCATTTGGTCCTTACTGACAAGGCGCTGAGACTCTTCTCAAGTCTTGTCTCTGTCCCATGCTGTAGGTTTTATTTCAGCCTCTATTACAGGACTGGCTGTCCATAGTGCCACCAGCAACTTCTAAGCTTTCTACAATGGTGGCTTCCACAATGTCAGGGAAGGTTAATTTTCTTTTTCCAGTTTTTTAGCAAATCCTGGGACAGTCTCTGAATGACTTCATCAAAGTTATGTGTGCTCCTTTGGATTGGCCATCTGTGAACCAGGCAACAAAGTTATAAAGCTTGTGATGCCTACTATCATGCACCCTTCAAGAATGGGGGACTATAATGCTTAATTTCACTTGCCAATTTGGCTAGGCTATAATCAGGCACTTAAGCTCTAATACAGATGTTTCTGTAAAGGCATTTTATAGATGAACCTGCTGCCAGCATTTGACAGTTCAAATAGAAGAGACTGTCTTTAGTAGTGTGGATAGATCCCATCCAAACAATAGAAGGCAGCTGTATGAGCAAAAGCTTCTTCTGAGAGAAGATTACATTGTCAGCTTATAATATATTACACTATGGATCCATTCATTTTGAGATTGCCTGCTGCCAGAATTACAGGAACCAATTCAAACTGATTTAAATAAATAGTAACAGAGAGATGATTTGTAATATGGATATAGTTATATAGACGTAAACACAAGGAGATATTATTTCTCCTCAGAAACATGATGGGTGCAGGGAACATTCTAGAATATGGCAGAATCTCTACTGGGAGCTAGTTACTCCACCATAATACCAATGACAAAAGAAGGATGTACAGAGGGGCAATGAAAAGACCATGTGATAAATAATAGTAGAATGTGGTCATGATGCCTTCAGCTGACTGAATGGGATCCACTCTCTCACAGTGGCTCATATGACTGGCTTTAGGTTACCCAGTCTTGTCCTAGAGCATAGCCATATGTTGAAACTGTCATCACTTTCTACTTCAGAGTAATTTATTCTTCCATGTTGAATTACTTTGAATGGTGCCTTTTTCTATCACTCATGTCTTATTTTACTTATTTAACATTTTACTGTGTATTTGTTTGCTTGTGAGTTTATTTCCCAGGTTGGCCTGGAACTCACTGTCTTTATCAAGATAGCTTTGAACTTGCCATGATCCTCCTGCCTCTGCCTCAGAATTTGGAATTACAGGCAAGCACATCATATCTGGCTTTATTTAACACTCTTAACACCAGTGATTTTTTTTCTAAATAAATTTATTAGTTTCTCTTTGTCATTGTAGCAGTTTGATAACACATTTAGAGACTTCATACAAAACCAAATATTTTATACTTGCTGAGGTCAAAAGTATAAAATAGCTTGGCAGGACTGGGTTCTTTTCTGAGGCTTTGGGGAAGAACCTATTCTTGAACTCTTCTGGCTGGGCTTCCAGATGCTGCCTATTGGCCTTCTTCTATCTTCAAGACTAGAACTCTTATCACAAGTTCCTTACCACATTTTACTGTGGTGGTTTGAATGTGTGTCCCCCATAGGCTCTGAGGTATTCAGACGTATTTGTCCTTCCAAGTTGGTGGCGGCTGTTTTGGAGGTCTTGGGTGGTGTGGCCATGCTGCAGGCAAGTGTGTCCATGGGGGGCAGGCTTAGTGAACTTAACAAGCCTCGTGATCTACAGTTGCTTCCTCTTTGCTTCCTGTGCACTTTGTGAGATGTGACCCTCGGTTTGCTGCTCCAGATCCAGCCGCCATGCCTCCCCCGCCATAAATGGACTCTTAATTCCCTGGAACTGCCAATCGTAAGCTCAAATAAACTCTTTCCTTTTATAAGTCCTTGGTCTGGTGTTTTATCACAGCAACAGAAAGGGCTAATACATTTACCAAAACATTTACCTTGTGAAATATGACTCACAGGTTCTGGATCATTAGGATATGACCATCTCCGGGTGCAGTCATTGTTAAGCTTACTGCAATAAACAAAGAAAACACCTAAATAAAAAAATAATATTGTGCACACCAACTCCAGTGTTGCTGTGTGAGCAATGATGAAAGTCATAATAACAGACGGGAGATATGTGTCTTTCGAGGCTAAGCTCCCTGGTGGTCCCTGGCAGAATGCTCTGGCCTTAGCTTCCAAGATCATGATGCACTACAAAGATGTTATGCTTCTTGAGTGTTGGACTTCGCACACTGTCTTTTGATTCTTTTCCTGAGCTCAGCACAACCTCAGTCCCAGACAAGGAACTGTTAAATGTGTCTGGAAATAAATCAGGCGAACAGAAGCTTGTGAACCTAAGCAAAATCAGACAGAGAAACAGTAATCTAAAGGCTCCTTTGGTCGAGAAGCTCCCACAAAGATAATTATGACTGAAAAACTTTACACTGAGTGATAGCATAGGTCAGTTACAAATAAAAGTGTTTTTCCATATTTAGTAAGAATAAAGGCTCAGTCCTTAAGCAAGAAGCTCATCTGATAGAATTAGTAAGATAAAAGTCTTAGTTACAGTTTATGCATGTTAAAATGTAATAGTTAGAGGCACGCTGCAGGCTTTCTCCTTTAAGAAAAACAGAATAATTAAGAGGCTTTCCCAGGTTTTGGCTTGAATTACAGCCTAGAGATAACAAGCGGCCTTGGGAAAATCGGGCTCCAGGAAGGATGAGAAACACCAATTTGGAACTTCTAAACAAAGACAAACTGTTTATGGTTTGTGGTTTTAAGGACTACTGTTTTGTTGCTTATCCCCCCCCCCCCGTCCCGATTGATGTGTAAATTTATCTGACTTGCTGTCCTTGGAAACCCAGGTGTGAGTTCTTTGGTAATGAGCCTTTTGTTCCTAAGAGAAGAGTGCTAACTCTTATCCACTTTCCCTGCTTTTGTATAAAAACTTTGACTTGCTCTCAGTAAAGTGCAGCAGATTCAAAACACAGTTCTGGTGTGTTCTGACTGACATCGCCGAATCCGTGCCTGTCCTTCCAAGACCCTGGTTCCCGCAGATTGAGTGAGCCCTCCGCTGGGACGGTCTGCGACACTATTGAAAATGTCTCCCTTACCAAGATAAGTATTTCTTCTCTGTTCCTTCTAGTATTTAATGTTTCTCAATAATAAGCTTATACTGTCTTTTTAAAAACTAATTTTTAGCATCAGGAGGCAGAAGCAGAGATCTTTGTGAGTTCAAGGCCCCTGGTCTACCAGCATAGTTCCAAGACAGCTGGGCGTAACATGGAGAACCCTGTCTCAAAAGGACAACAACTAATAAAATAAATAAATAAATAATAAATAAACTTAATAAAATAATAAACATAAATTGTAAGACAGCCAGGTGTGCGGGGATGGTGCAACCTAATCTAGCACTTGGGAGGCAGAGGAGGGATCTTTGTGAGTTCAAGGCCATCCCCTGGTCTACAGAGTGAGTTCCAGACCTGGGGGCGTACAGCAAGACCCTGTCTAAAACAGACCAAAAAATAACAAAAATAACATAAATAAAAGTTTGGGGGGTGGAGAAAAGTGCTCAAGCAGTTTAAGATCCACTGGTGCTTTTCCAGAGGACCCAGGTTTGGTCCTGTGTACCACACTGGTGTCTAACAACTGGTCTGAGACATATTTCTCTCTGACCTCCACAGCCACTGTACCACTGGTATACTGAATAATGTAGGCCAAAACAAAATAAAATAAACCCGTTTTTTTTTTTTGACCAGGTGTGCTGGCACACACTCCTTTAAACCCAGTCACTGGGAGCAGTAGGTGGATCTCTGGAGTTTGGAAGGCCAGCCGATCTACATAGTGAGTGCCAGGCCAACCTGGTCCCTACATATGAGTGCCAAGGCGGCCTGGGCCACATGTGAGTGCCAGAGCCAAACCTGGTCTACATACTTATGCAAAGCAGCCTGGCTACATAGTGAGTGCCAGGCCAGCCATGGTCTACATAGTGCCAGGCCAGCCAGGGCTTTACACACCCTATGAGACCCGGTTGCTCTCCACTCCTGCCTCTACTCCTCCCACCCCCACAAATGTCTTTTAGAGATTATCTATTCGACTTCCTTAGTGACATTCTTACAACTTTCCCCATTCCTCCAATTTGGTACCATCCCCTAAGAATATAAATTAGTAATGTTTGTATCTTTGTGACAAGATAAACATTACTTGCTGTGGGTCAAAAAAGAGGAATGTCTTGTATTTCCTTTTCTAAAGATGTTTGTCTCCGTTGCCTGAGTCACTGTGTTATCTATCAAGCCTTTCCTGGAGTCTTCCTCCTGGGGCCTCCGGACCTCTGTCCCAGTTTTTCTCTGCATTAGAGTTTCACTCTGGTTTTTCTTTGCTTCTTTTATTTTTTTTTTAAAATAGCTTACAATACCAAAAACTAAGGAGGGGAAGTTGAAAAGGTTCAGAAAATCATATTTGTGGCCTACTGGCCTGACTGTTCCCTGTGTATGTTTTACAGTGAGGGAAAGATCCTAAAATCTGAATCACTAAAACTCATTAGGCTTGACTCATAAAAATGGCTCTCATCTCAGCATGACAGCCAAGTAATGCTCAGAATGGGTGTTGGTTGTTTTCAGTTATTATGTAATCATTTTTGTTACCCCAAATCTTGTATACAATGAAAGAATCATTAAAAAGTATTTTGTGCCACAGGTTTCGGAGAGTATGACCCTCGCCAGTAAGAGCGCTGACTGCTTGCAAGGGGCCTGGGTTCAATCCACAGCACCCACATGGAGCCAAGAACTGTCAGAAAATCCAATTCCAGGAGAACTGCCCAGTTTCCAGGGACTCTGACACCTCTTCTGACCTCCACAGGCATTGCTGACATGGGTTGCACAAGACGGCATGCCAGACAGTGCATTGCGATACAAGTAAATAAATAAATAAATGTTGGAAAGCGGGTGTTGTGGCTGGGACGTCCTAAAGAAGGCACCCGAGACTTTAGCAAAGTTTTCTGACTAACACCTGAGTCTTATGACTAAACCATGATTCCCTCCTACCTCAAAGTAAAGTCACACTCACCGTTTGAGCTGTGCAGGTGCACCCTGTATAAAAATCAGGCCAGATGATACAAATAGACTGAAGGCCACGCAACCTGGCGGGAAGGTGGATAAATAGAGAGGACTTTCTGATAGAGGGAACTCTCTCTCCTTTCTAGTCTTAGGAGAGAAGCTTGTTGCCTGAAGGGAGAAGGTGGAAAAGGGGCTTGGAGAAGGGAGAAGGCTTAGAGGGAAGACCTGAGCTTAGAGGGAGACGCTTGGAGAAGGAGAAAAGATGATGCCTGAATAAACCTACTGACAAGACCTGCCTGCCTATAAACGCTTTGAGTCGAACGAGCGAGAGTGCTTTGTTGCTGCGGCTTATACAGTGACATACAAGTGTTTCCTACAGATTGTGCAAGTTGTTCATACAATGGTGGCCCATACGGGAGGCGGAGCAACGGCCACGCTCAGCCCAGAGACCCTCGGAACTTTAGCCAAGTCTTATGTGTGGCCTTGGGCTCTGAGTGTGCTGGGGCCGTACGGGGGGCGATGATAATGGCTTCAGCATCGAAGAAGACAGCCGCGAGGGACCTTGAGTGAGTGCAGAAGAACATCTCACAGAAAAGGCTCAAACTGGATAACAAGCGCAGCGTAAGGTACCTGTACAAGTGGTGGAGACTTAACGCAAAAACTTCAACAAAACTGAGAGAGCTACTTAACGCAAAAACTTCAACAAAGCTGAGAGAGTCTACAGAGACTTCAACAAAGCTACAGAACTTCAACAAAACGCCTACTTACTTCCCAGACTTTTAAAACTAAAATTTCTTAAGGGGCCTCGGTGCCATGAGGCTCGGCGTAATCCGAACCTCGCCGTAGCTGGCCCAGGACCGATCAGGACGGACCCAGAGATGAAAAACCAAGCCTTCGACTGAAACTGTGGCAAGGAAGCACGGGGTGCGCAGAAGATGCGAAGGAAGCACGCGGGGCGTGCAGGAGATGCTGGCGGCCAGCAGCCTGCAAGGCGAGGAGGGGGCAGCCCCGCCGAAGCGGCAGTTTGGCTTTCTCGTGGAGAGGCTGAACTGGGGACGGGGCACCACGTGCGCGAGGAAAAGGAAAGTTAAAGCCCGGAAGGAGGGGAACAGTTAAAGCCCGGTAAAGGGGGAAACAGTGAAAGCCCAGAAAAGGAATAACAGTTAAAGCCCAAGAAAAGGGGCGGAAAGGTATCTCCCTATGGGACAATAGGAAGTGGTACAAGGAACAGGAAGGCTCCCCGGAAATGGGGACAATAAGGAAGGACTCCCCGGAGAAAAGGGGACAAAAAGGAGGCTCCCAGGGAAACGGGGCAACAAAAAAAAAATTCAAGGCTCAGCGTGATGATCCGAACCCCCGGAGCTGACCCAATAAGAGCTGGCCCCAAAGGCCCCCCGGGAGGGGGGGGACAGTAGAAGCTCCGAGGGGGAACAAAAACAATTATACTAAAATAATAAAGATAGGGGGAGATGTGGGGAGCACGGTGTGGCGACAGTCCTAAGAAGGCACCCGAGACTTTAGCAACAGTTTTATGACAACACCTGAGTGCTTATGACTATAACACCTGGATTCCCTCCTACTCCCAAAGCCATAGTCACGCTACCGTTCTGAGCTGTGCAGGTGCACCCTGTATACAGATTCAGGCCAGATGATACCAATAGACTAAGGCCACGCAACCTGGGTCTGGGAAGGTGGATAAATGAGGACTTTCTAGAATAGAGGGACTCTCTCTCCCTTTCTAGCTATGCAGAGAAGCTTGCTTGCTGATGAAGGAGAAGGCTTGGAGAAGGATTGGAGAGAGAGGCTTAGAGGGAAAAGACCTGAGGCTTAGAGGAGAACTTGGAGAAGGAGAAAGATGATGTGCCTGAATAAACCGTTCTAACAAGACCTGTCTGCCTGATAAACCGCTTTGAGAAGATAACGAGCGAGAGGTGCTTTGGTCGCTGCGAGCTTATAAAATTAATACAAGTGTTCCTACAAGTGTGCAAGTGTTTCATACAACTAAATAAAATTTAAAAAAAGTAGTTTTCACACACTAAATCTGAGTGCTTGCTCAATGAGTAATAGTAGATTCCCTTGTCCCTGGTTATTGAAAATTGGTACAATAAAATTCTGCAATATAGAATGGAGTTCCAGAAAATGTAAACTTTTATTAGGCTTTAACCACATTTAAGCATATTAAATGGCACTAATCTATTGTCTGTCTTTCCACTGAGAAGAAATCATAGGGTCACGGGTCTCTCATTCTGTAAATATCTGAAGAGTACCGTGGTCATTAGGGTCAGGACACTAAAATCCTGAGATTTCTTACTTCAGCACACTTTCTTCCTTCGTTCTCTATTATTCTCTATTTCTCTATTCTAAAAATTATCCATGCAGCGTCTCTATCCCTCTCCATNATGGAGAGGGATAGAGACGCTGCATGGATAATTTTTAGAATAGAGAAATAGAGAATAATAGAGAACGAAGGAAGAAAGTGTGCTGAAGTAAGAAATCTCAGGATTTTAGTGTCCTGACCCTAATGACCACGGTACTCTTCAGATATTTACAGAATGAGAGACCCGTGACCCTATGATTTCTTCTCAGTGGAAAGACAGACAATAGATTAGTGCCATTTAATATGCTTAAATGTGGTTAAAGCCTAATAAAAGTTTACATTTTCTGGAACTCCATTCTATATTGCAGAATTTTATTGTACCAATTTTCAATAACCAGGGACAAGGGAATCTACTATTACTCATTGAGCAAGCACTCAGATTTAGTGTGTGAAAAATACTTTTTTAAAATTTTATTTATTTGTATGAAACACTTGCACACTTGTAGAACACTTGTATATTTTAAAGCTGCAGCACCAAAGCACCTCTCGCTCGTTCTTCTCAAAGCGGTTTTATTCAGGCAGGCAGGTCTTGTTCAGACGGTTTATTCAGGCACATTCTTTCTCCTTCTCCAAGCTTCTCCCTCTAAGCCTCAGGTCTTCTCCCTCTAAGCCTTCTCCACTTCTCCAAGCCTTCTCCTTCCTCAGGCAAGCAAGCTTCTCTCTCAGCTAGAAAGAGAGAGAGAGGTCCCTCTATTCTAGAAAGTCCCTCTATTTATCCACCTTCCCAGCCCAGGTTGCGTGGCCTTAGTTATTGGTATCATCTGGCCTGAATCTTGTATACAGGGTGCACCTGCACAGCTCAAACGGTAGCGTGACTTACTTTGGTAGGAGGGAATCAGGTGTTAGTCATAAGACTCAGGTGTTAGTCATAAAACTTTGCTAAAGTCTCGGGTGCCTTCTTAGGACTGTCGCCACACCGCTCCCCACATCTCCCCCTTCTTTATTATTTTAGTATTAGATTGTTTTTGTTCCCCCTCGGGAGCTTTACTCGTCCCCCCCCTCCCGGGGGGCCTTATGGGCCAGCTCTTATTGGGTCAGCTCGGCGGGTTCTGGATTCACGCTGAGCCTGTGAATTGTCCCCTTTCCCGGGAGCCTCCTTATTGTCCCCTATTTCTCGGGGATCCTTCCTTATTGTCCCCATTTCCGGGGAGCCTTCCTTCATTGTCCCCATTTCCTGGGAACTTACTCTTTTCCGGGCCCCTTTTCCCTTTTCCGGGCTTTACTGTTCCCCCTTTTCTGGGCTTTAACTGTTCCCCCTTTACCGGGCTTTAACTGTTCCCCTTTTCCGGGCTTTACTTTCCTTTTCCTGCGCACGGTGGTGCCCCAGTCCCCAGTTCAGCCTCTGCACGAGAAAGCCCAAACTGCCGCTTCGGCGGGGCTGCTCCACCTCCTCGCCTGCAGGCTGCTGGCCCCGAGTCATCTCCTGCACGCCCCGTGTTCCTTCGCATCTTCTGCGCACCCCGTGCTTCCTTTGCCAAGTTTCAGTCGAACGGCTGGTTTTCCTCTGGGTCTGTCCATCGTGCCTGGGCCAGCTCGGCGGTTTCGCTCACGCCGAGCCCATGGCACCGAGGCCCCTTTAAGAAATTTTTAGTTTTAAAGTCTGTGGAAGTAAGTAGGCTGTTTTGTTGAAGTTTCTGTAGCTTTGTTGAAGTCTCTGTAGCTCTCTCAGTTTTGTTGAAGTTTTTGCGTTAAGTAGCTCTCTCAGTTTTGTTGAAGTTTTTGCGTTAAGTCTCCACCACTTGTACAGGTACCTTACGCTGCGCTTGTTATCCAGTTTGAGCCTTTTCTGTGAGATGTTCTTCTGCACTCACTCAAGGTCCCTCGCGGCTGTCTTCTTCGATGCTGAAGCCATTCATCGCCGCCCCGCCGGCCCCAGCACACTCAGAGCCCGAGGCCACACATAAGACTTGGCTAAAGTTCCGGGGTCTCTGGGCTGAGCGTGGCCGTTGCTCCGCCTCCCCGTATGGGCCCCATTGTATGAACAACTTGCACATTGTAGGAAACACGTTGAATCACTTGTATGAAGCCGCAGCAACAAAGCACCTCTCGCTCGTTCTACTCAAAGCGGTTTATTAGGCAGGCAGGTCTTGTCAGAATGGTTTATTCAGCACATCTTTTCTCCTTCTCCAAGCTTCTCCCTCTAAGCACTCAGGTCTTTCCCTCTAAGCCTTCTCCCTTCTCCAAGCCTCCGTTCTCCTTCCTCAGGCAAGCAAGCTTCTCTCCTAAGACTAGAAAGGAGAGAGAGATCCCTCTATCTAGAAAGTCCCTCTATTTATCCACCTTCCCAGCCCAGGTTGCGTGGCCTTAGTCTATTGGTATCATCTGGCCTGATCTTTGTATACAGGGTGCACCTGCACAGCTCAAACGGTGAGGTGACTTTACTTTGAGGTAGGAGGGAATCAGTGTTTAGTCATAAGACTCAGGTGTTAGTCATAAAACTTTGCTAAAGTCTCGGGTGCCTTCTTTAGGACTGTCGCCACACCCGCTTCCAACATTTATTTATTTATTTACTTGTATGAATGCACTGTCTGCATGCGTCTTGTGCACCCATGTCAGCAATGCTGTGGAGGTCAGAAGAGGGTGTCAGATCCCCTGGAACTGGAGTTCTCCTGGAATTGGATTTTCTGACAGTTTCTTGGCTCCATGTGGGTGCTGGGATTGAACCCAGGTCCCCTGCAGAGCAGTCATGCGCTCTTAATGGCAGGTCATATCTCCAGAACCGTGAAAATACTTTTAATGATTCTTTCATTGTATACAAGATTTGGGGTAACAAAAATGATTACATAATAACTGAAAACAACCAACACCCATTCTGAGCATTACTTGGCTGTCATGCTGAGATGAGAGCCATTTTTATGAGTCAAGCCTAATGAGTTTTAGTGATTCAGATTTTAGGATCTTTCCCTCACTGTAAAACATACACAGGGAACAGTCAGGCCAGTAGGCCACAAATATGATTTTCTGAACCTTTTCAACTTCCCCTCCTTAGTTTTTGGTTGTAAGCTATTTTAAAAAAAAAATAATAAGAGCAAAGAAAAACCTCAGAGTGGAAACTCTAATGCAGAGAAAAACTGGGACAGAGGTCCGGAGGCCCCAGGAGGAAGACTCCAGGAAAGGCTTGATAGATAACACAGTGACTCAGGCAACGGAGACAAACATCTTTAGAAAAGGAAATACAAGACATTCCTCTTTTTTGACCCACAGCAAGTAATGTTTATCTTGTCACAAAGATACAAACATTACTAATTTATATTCTTAGGGGATGGTACCAAATTTGGAGAATGGGGAAAGTTGTAAGAATGTCTACTAAGGAAGTCGAATAGATAATCTCTAAAAGACAATTTGGGGGTGGGAGGAGTAGAGGCAGGAGTGGAGAGAACCGGGTCTCACTAGGTGTGGTAGCCCTGGCTGGCCTGGCACTATGTAGACCAGGCTGGCCTGGCACTCACTATGTAGCCAGGCTGCTTTGCCATAAGTATGTTAGACCAGGCTGGTCTTGCACTCACTATGTGGCCCAGGCCTGCTTGGCACTCAGTATGTAGACCAGGTTTGGCTGGCACTCACTATGTAGATCAGGCTGCCTTCAACTCACAGAGATCTCACCTACTGCTCCCATGCTGGGTTTAAAGTGTGTGCCAGCACACCTGGTCAAAAGAAAAAAAAAACGTTTATTTTATTGTTTTGCCTACATGTATGTTCAGTATACCCATGTGGTACAGTGGCTGTGGAGGTCAGATAGAAATTGTCTCAGACGTTGTTAGACACAGTGTGGTACCAGGAACCAAACCCTGGTCCTCTGGAAAAGCAGCCAGTGATCTTAAACTGCTGAGCATCTTTTCTCCACCCCCCAAATTTTATTTATTTATTTTTTGTTATTTTTTGGTCTTTTTAGACAGGGTCTTGCTGTAGCCCCAGCTGTCCTGGAACTCACTCTGTAGACCAGGATGGCCTTGAACTCACAAAGATCCCTGCCTCAGCCTCCCAAGTGCTAGGATTAAAGGTATGCACCACCCACACCTGGCTTCCTACAATTTATTTTATTTATTTTATTAAGTTTATTTATTATTATTTATTTATTTATTTTTTTGTCTTTTCGAGACAGGGTTTCCCTGTTACCCCAGCTAGTCTTGGAACTCAATCTGTAGACCAGGTGGCCTTGAACTCACAAAGATCTGCCTGCTTCTGTCCTCCTGAGTGCTAAAAATTATTTTTTAAAAAGACAGTATAAGCTTATTATTGAGAAACATTAAATACTAGAAGGAACAGAGAAGAAATACTTATCTTGGTAAGGGAGACATTTTCAATAGTGTCGCAGACCGTCCCAGCGGAGGGCTCACTCAATCTGCGGGAACAGGGTCTTGGAAGGAGGGCACGGATTTCGGCGATGTCAGTCAGAACACACCAGAACTTTGTTTTGAATCTGCTGCACTTTACTGAGAGCAAGTCAAAGTTTTTATACAAAAGCAGGGAAAGTGGATAAGAGTTAGCACTCTTCTCTTAGGAACAAAAGGCTCATTACCAAAGAAACTCACACCTGGGTTTCCAAGGACAGCAAGTCAAATAAATTTACACATCAATCGGGCGGGGGGGGGGGGATAAGCAACAAAACAGTAGTCCTAAAACCACAAACCATAAACAGTTTGTCTTTGTTTAGAAGTTCCAAATTGGTGTTTCTCATCCTTCCTGGAGCCCGATTTTCCAAGGCCGCTTGTTATCTCTAGGTTGTAATTCAAGCCAAAAACCTGGGAAAGCCTCTTAATTATTCTGTTTTTCTTAAAGGAGAAAGCCTGCAGCGTGCCTCTAACTATTTACATTTTAACATGCATAAACTGTAACTAAGACTTTATATTCTATTTTACTAATTCTATCAGATGTCAGCTCTCTTGCTTAAGGACTGAGCCTTTATTCTTACTAAATATGGAAAAACACTTTATTTGTAACTGACCTATGCTAATCACTCAGTGTAAAGTTTTTCAGTCATAATATTCTTTGTGGGGCTTCTCGGACAAAGGAGCCTTTAGATTACTGTTTCTCTGTATGATTTTTCTTAGGTTCAAAGCTTCTGTTTGCCTGATTTATTTCCAGCACATTTAACAGTTCCTTGTCTGGGACTGAGGTTGTGCTGAGCTCAGGAAAAGAATCAAAAGACAGTGTGCGAAGTCCAACACTCAAGAAGCATAACATCTTTGTAGTGCGTCGTGATCTTGGAAGCTAAGGCCAAGCATTCTGCCAGGGACCACCAGGGAGCTTAGCCTCGAAAGACACATATCTCCCGTCTGTTATTATGACTTTCATCATTGCTCACACAGACAACACTGGAGTTTTGGTGTGCACAATATATTTTTTATTTAGGTGTTTTCTTTGTTTATTGCAGTAAGCTTAACAATGACTGCACCCGGAGATGGTCATATCCTAATGATCCAGAACCTGTGAGTCATATTTCACAAGGTAAATGTTTTGGTAAAGTATTAGTCACTTTCTGTTGCTGTGATAAAACACCAGACCAAGGACTTATAAAGGAAAGAGTTTATTTGAGCTTACGATTGGCAGTTCCAGGGAATTAAGAGTCCACTTATGGCGAGGGAGAGGCATGGCGGCTGGATCTGAGCAGCAAACCGAGGGTCACATCTCACAAAGTGCACAGGAAACAAGAGGAAGCAACGTAGATCACGAGGCTTGTTAAGTTCACTAAGCCTGCCCCCCAGGACACACTCCTGCAGCATGGCCACACCACCCAAGACCTCCAAAACAGCCCCACCAACAATTGAGGCAAACTACGTCTGAATACCGAGCCTATGGGGGACACACATTCAAACCACCACAGTAAATGTGGTAAGGAACTTGTGATAAGAGTTCTAGTCTTGAAGATAGAAGAAGGCCAATAGGCAGCATCTGGAAGCCCAGCCAGAAGAGTTCAAGAATAGGTTCTTCCCCAAAGCCTCAGAAAAGAACCCAGTCCTGCCAAGCTATTTTATACTTTTGACCTCAGCAAGTATAAAATATTTGGTTTTGTATGAAGTCTCTAAATGTGTATCAAACTGCTACAATGACAAAGAGAAACTAATAAATTTATTTAGAAAATAAAATCACTGGTGTTAAGAGTGTTAAATAAAGCCAGATATGATGGTGCTTGCCTGTAATTCCAAATTCTGTAGCAGAGGCAGGAGGATCATGGCAAGTTCAAAGCTATCTTGATAAAGACAGTGAGTTCCAGGCCAACCTGGGAAATAAACTCACAAGCAAACAAATACACAGTAAAATGTTAAATAAGTAAAATAAGACATGAGTGATAGAAAAAGGCACCATTCAAAGTAATTCAACATGGAAGAATAAATTACTCTGAAGTAGAAAGTGATGACAGTTTCAACATATGGCTATGCTCTAGGACAAGACTGGGTAACCTAAAGCCAGTCATATGAGCCACTGTGAGAGAGTGGATCCCATTCAGTCAGCTGAAGGCATCATGACCACATTCTACTATTATTTATCACATGGTCTTTTCATTGCCCCTCTGTACATCCTTCTTTTGTCATTGGTATTATGGTGGAGTAACTAGCTCCCAGTAGAGATTCTGCCATATTCTAGAATGTTCCCTGCACCCATCATGTTTCTGAGGAGAAATAATATCTCCTTGTGTTTACGTCTATATAACTATATCCATATTACAAATCATCTCTCTGTTACTATTTATTTAAATCAGTTTGAATTGGTTCCTGTAATTCTGGCAGCAGGCAATCTCAAAATGAATGGATCCATAGTGTAATATATTATAAGCTGACAATGTAATCTTCTCTCAGAAGAAGCTTTTGCTCATACAGCTGCCTTCTATTGTTTGGATGGGATCTATCCACACTACTAAAGACAGTCTCTTCTATTTGAACTGTCAAATGCTGGCAGCAGGTTCATCTATAAAATGCCTTTACAGAAACATCTGTATTAGAGCTTAAGTGCCTGATTATAGCCTAGCCAAATTGGCAAGTGAAATTAAGCATTATAGCCCCCATTCTTGAAGGGTGCATGATAGTAGGCATCACAGCTTTATAACTTTGTTGCCTGGTTCACGATGGCCAATCCAAAAGGAGCACACATAACTTTGATGAAGTCATTCAGAGACTGTCCCAGGTTTGTAAAAAACTGGAAAAAGAAAATTAACCTTCCCTGACATTGTGGAAGCCACCATTGTAGAAAGCTTAGAAGTTGCTGGTGGCACTATGGACAGCCAGTCCTGTAATAGAGGCTGAAATAAAACCTACAGCATGGGACAGAGACAAGACTTGAGAAGAGTCTCAGCGCCTTGTCAGTAAGGACCAAATGATCCCTGTACGTTCAATGGTCAAATTACTTCCATTTTATGACCTAGTCCCCTTCCCTTTTAAAATAAAGGGATGTTTTCATCATCCATACTTAAGCAAAACTGAACTGGATTTTTTTGTCATATGCAGAGAACTCAAAGTAATTAAGACACCTGAGAGGACAGCATCAATGGGTATATATTATAAATAATATATATATATATAATATATATATATATGCTCATGTTTCCCTCTCCACCTGGGCATGTGGTTTGATGACCTACTTTGAATGGCACAATATGATTTGTTTTGTCAATGAATTTATATGTGGAGATGTGCAGATGTGCGACTTTAAAACCCAGTGGAAGATTTGGAAGGTTATCTACACAGACTATGGTGCCTCGAACATCTGAGTTCTTGATAATGAGGAACAGAAAATTCCAACCAACTATACATGAAGCATGGGCGAGCACTGAGCTTTTGTAAGGTGAAAGCCACCAAGATATTTACATTTTCCTGTTACTACTGTATAATCTGGCCTATTTCAATTAGTACAGAAGGAATTTAACTTCCAAATATTTTCCTTATGGTTCAATCACCTAAAATAAAATCAATACTGAGCCAGGCGTGGTGACGCACTCCTTTAATCCTAGCACTTGGGAGGCAGAGGCAGGCGGATCTTTGTGAGTTCAAGGCCAGCCTGGTCTACAGAGCGAGTTCCAGGACAGCTGGGGCTACAGGGAGACCCTGTCTCAAAAAGACCAAAAAAAAAAAAATCAATACTGAACCAAAGTAATGTTGATCACAGTACAAAAAGCATTTAGTTCCTGGCTTCCCTACTAAGAAAAACAACTCCGGCTATTCTGAGATTAATGCAAGTATTCAATACATTTACGAGAAACTACATATTTGCCCCCAGCCCAGGTGGTTACACTACTAAGACTTAATTTAGCACACAAAAAAGCTGAAGTCAAAGCCTACACTGCAGTAAGTATAAAGAGGTAATACCTACTTGCACTAAGAAAGTGGCTACAGAAATAGTGAGATGGATGATTTTTGAGACACAACAAGGAAGAAGATCTGGAAGTTGAATAGATACTGAAATAGAGGCAAAATTCAAAGCAAACATTTAGATTTTCTAAATTTGGGTATTTTGGAATCCTCATTTCAGGTTGAACTGGCTGGGTTTGAGCTGAGTACCTTTAAACAACCAATAGACATTAGGTAGAGGAATTTGTATGTGAGTTTCAATTTACAAATGACAAAGCTAAAAGTCATCAACATACAAAAACATCCATTCATCTGTATGGACATCTAGGCTGTTTCTATTTCCTAGCTCTTATGACTAGAAGAGCAGTGAACGTAGACGTTCCAGTGTCTTTGTAGTAGGCTATAAAGTCCTCTGGGTACATGCCCAGGAGTGGTATAGCTGGATCATACAGTAGATCTCTAGTTTTTTGAGCAACCTCTGGACTGATTTCCAAAGTGGCTGCATTAGTTTACACTACCACAACCATGTATATAAACCAGCATTTGCTGTCACTTGTATTTCTGATGATGACAATTCTGAATGGACTGAGATGGAACTTAGTTTTCAATTGTCATTTCCCTGATGGCTAAGATGTTGAAACTTTTTTTTTTTTTTGGTCTTTTGAGCAGGGTTTTTGTAGACCAGGCCTGGACTTGAATTCACAGAGATCAACCTGCCTTTGCCTCTTGAGTGCTAGGATTAAAGCCATGTGCCACCACCACACACAGCAATGTTGAACATTTTTTGAGTTCCTAGACTTCTTGTACCTTCTTTTGGGAACTTCCTGTTCAGTTCTACAGCTCATTTAAAAAAAATGGGTTATTTTCTAAATGTCTATATTTTCTTTTGGGTTCCTTTGGGAAAATGTGGTACCTGCACACAATAGACTATTACTCAACTGTAAAGAAAAATGAAATAAAAGAAAAATAAAATCATGAAATTTTCAGGTAGATGATGGAACTGGAAAAATTAGAGAGCAAGTGAATAATTCAGGCCGCAGAAAGACAATGCTCTTTCTCATATGAAGATCCTACCTTCAGATCTCTCACTTTTTGTGTTGAGTTTGGAGCACAAATGGAAGCTAGGAAACTAGAATAGGGCCTTTGGGGGCACATTAAGGGAGAGGTTGGTGCTTACATCTCTACAGGTTAGGAGATGTTATAAGCCACAGTTAAGACCCTATCATTTAACAGGGGGGAAATTGTAATTCATGGTTTAACAATATCCAAACATGTTTGTCTATGCAAAGTAACCTAACATAACATATTATGCTGCTTATTAAATACCTATATATCTAATTGCTTGTTTTCATTAGTAGGATCGAAAGGTTATTCCTGGACAAACTGTCAGCCCATGAAAGGAAAGCCAGAATTGACCAGAGTCCAAGTCAACAGCTCCAGAGAGAGTGGACTGTTTTACCTCTCATCCACCTTGCCCCTTTTCTAAGCCTAGGGAACAACTGCGGAAGAGGGGGCGTGGTAGAATGTAAGGCTGGTGATTGGGGTGAATGGGTGAAACTACAGCAATTGTAGTCTGGACACTCATTTGATCAACGTTGATTGAACAAACAACCTGTCACCCCCCACTGGATGGTGGGGTGTAGGGGTTTGGGCACAACAGCCTGCAGATAGGTTTTGCATGAAGGATGCTTGTACTCATGGTTATTCACTTATAGCTAAAAATGAAAAAAAAAAACTGAGATAAAGATGCAGGACAGTTATGGCAGTATATATATATATATACCCATTGATGCTGTCCTCTCAGGTGTCTTAATTACTTTGAGTTCTCTGCATATGACAAAAAAATCCAGTTCAGTTTTGCTTAAGTATGGATGATGAAAACATCCCTTTATTTTAAAAGGGAAGGGGACTAGGTCATAAAATGGAAGTAATTTGACCATTGAACGTACAGGGATCATTTGGTCCTTACTGACAAGGCGCTGAGACTCTTCTCAAGTCTTGTCTCTGTCCCATGCTGTAGGTTTTATTTCAGCCTCTATTACAGGACTGGCTGTCCATAGTGCCACCAGCAACTTCTAAGCTTTCTACAATGGTGGCTTCCACAATGTCAGGGAAGGTTAATTTTCTTTTTCCAGTTTTTTAGCAAATCCTGGGACAGTCTCTGAATGACTTCATCAAAGTTATGTGTGCTCCTTTGGATTGGCCATCTGTGAACCAGGCAACAAAGTTATAAAGCTTGTGATGCCTACTATCATGCACCCTTCAAGAATGGGGGACTATAATGCTTAATTTCACTTGCCAATTTGGCTAGGCTATAATCAGGCACTTAAGCTCTAATACAGATGTTTCTGTAAAGGCATTTTATAGATGAACCTGCTGCCAGCATTTGACAGTTCAAATAGAAGAGACTGTCTTTAGTAGTGTGGATAGATCCCATCCAAACAATAGAAGGCAGCTGTATGAGCAAAAGCTTCTTCTGAGAGAAGATTACATTGTCAGCTTATAATATATTACACTATGGATCCATTCATTTTGAGATTGCCTGCTGCCAGAATTACAGGAACCAATTCAAACTGATTTAAATAAATAGTAACAGAGAGATGATTTGTAATATGGATATAGTTATATAGACGTAAACACAAGGAGATATTATTTCTCCTCAGAAACATGATGGGTGCAGGGAACATTCTAGAATATGGCAGAATCTCTACTGGGAGCTAGTTACTCCACCATAATACCAATGACAAAAGAAGGATGTACAGAGGGGCAATGAAAAGACCATGTGATAAATAATAGTAGAATGTGGTCATGATGCCTTCAGCTGACTGAATGGGATCCACTCTCTCACAGTGGCTCATATGACTGGCTTTAGGTTACCCAGTCTTGTCCTAGAGCATAGCCATATGTTGAAACTGTCATCACTTTCTACTTCAGAGTAATTTATTCTTCCATGTTGAATTACTTTGAATGGTGCCTTTTTCTATCACTCATGTCTTATTTTACTTATTTAACATTTTACTGTGTATTTGTTTGCTTGTGAGTTTATTTCCCAGGTTGGCCTGGAACTCACTGTCTTTATCAAGATAGCTTTGAACTTGCCATGATCCTCCTGCCTCTGCCTCCAGAATATTGGAATTACAGGCAAGCACCATCATATCTGGCTTTATTTAACACTCTTAACACCAGTGATTTTATTTTCTAAATAAATTTATTAGTTTCTCTTTGTCATTGTAGCAGTTTGATACACATTTAGAGACTTCATACAAAACCAAATATTTTATACTTGCTGAGGTCAAAAGTATAAAATAGCTTGGCAGGACTGGGTTCTTTTCTGAGGCTTTGGGGAAGAACCTATTCTTGAACTCTTCTGGCTGGGCTTCCAGATGCTGCCTATTGGCCTTCTTCTATCTTCAAGACTAGAACTCTTATCACAAGTTCCTTACCACATTTACTGTGGTGGTTTGAATGTGTGTCCCCCATAGGCTCTAGGTATTCAGACGTATGTCTCCAGTTGGTGGCGCTGTTTTGGAGGTCTTGGGGTGTGTGGCCATGCTGCAGGAAGTGTGTCACTGGGGGCAGGCTTAGTGAACTTAACAAGCCTCGTGATCTACAGTTGCTTCCTCTCTGCTTCCTGTGCACTTTGTGAGATGTGACCCTCGGTTTGCTGCTCCAGACCAGCCGCCACGCCTCCCGCCATAATGGACTCTTAATTCCCTGGAACTGCCAATCGTAAGCTCAAATAAACTCTTCCTTTTATAAGCTCCTTGGTCTGGTGTTTTATCACAGCAACAGAAAAGTGACTAATACATTTACCAAAACATTTACCTTGTGAAATATGACTCACAGGTTCTGGATCATTAGGATATGACCATCTCCGGGTGCAGTCATTGTTAAGCTTACTGCAATAAACAAAGAAAACACCTAAATAAAAAAATACTATTGTGCCACACCAACTCCAGCGTCGTCTGTGTGAGCAATGATGAAAGTCATAATAACAGACGGGAGATATGTGTCTTTCGAGGCTAAGCTCCCTGGTGGTCCCTGGCAGAATGCTTGGCCTTAGCTTCCAAGATCATGACGCACTACAAAGATGTTATGCTTCTTGAGTGTTGGACTTCGCACACTGTCTTTTGATTCTTTTCCTGAGCTCAGCACAACCTCAGTCCCAGACAAGGAACTGTTAAATGTGTCTGGAAATAAATCAGGCGAACAGAAGCTTCATGAACCTAAGCAAAATCATACAGAGAAACAGTATCTAAAGGCTCCTTTGTCCGAGAAGCTCCCACAAAGATATTATGAATGAAAAACTTTACACTGAGTGATAGCATAGGTCAGTTACAAATAAAAGTGTTTTTCCATATTTAGTAAGAATAAAGGCTCAGTCCTTTAAGCAAGAAGCTGCATCTGATAGAATTAGTAAGATAAAAGTCTTAGTTACAGTTATGCATGTTAAAATGTAATAGTTAGAGGCACGCTGCAGGCTTTCTCCTTTAAGAAAAACAGAACTAATTAAGAGGCTTTCCCAGGTTTTTGGCTTGAATTACAGCCTAGAGATAACAAGCGGCCTTGGAAAAATCGGGCTCCAGGAAGGATGAGAAACACCAATTTGGAACTTCTAAACAAAGACAAACTGTTTATGGTTTGTGGTTTTAGGACTACTGTTTTGTTGCTTATCCCCCCCCCCGCCCGATTGATGTGTAAATTTATCTGACTTGCTGTCCTTGGAAACCCAGGTGTGAGTTCCTTTGGTAATGAGCCTTTTGTTCCTAAGAGAAGAGTGCTAACTCTTATCCACTTTCCCTGCTTTTGTATAAAAACTTTGACTTGCTCTCAGTAAAGTGCAGCAGATTCAAAACCACATTTCTGGTGTCGTTTCTGACTGACATTCGCCGAAATCCGTGCCCTCCTTCCAAGACCCTGGTTCCCGCAGATTGAGTGAGCCCTCCGCTGGGACGGTCTGCGACACTATTGAAAATGTCTCCCTTACCAAGATAAGTATTTCTTCTCTGTTCCTTCTAGTATTTAATGTTTCTCAATAATAAGCTTATACTGTCTTTTTAAAAATAATTTTTAGCACTCAGGAGGCAGAAGCAGGCAGATCTTTGTGAGTTCAAGGCCAGCCTGGTCTACAGATTGAGTTCCAAGACAGCTGGGGCTACAGGGAAACCCTGTCTCGAAAAGACAAAAAATAAATAAATAAATAAATAAATAAATAAATAAATAAATAAAATAAAATAAAATAAATTGTAGGAAGCCAGGTGTGGTGGTGCATACCTTTAATCCTAGCACTTGGGAGGCTGAGGCAGGTGGATCTTTGTGAGTTCAAGGCCATCCTGGTCTACAGAGTGAGTTCCAGGACAGCTGGGGCTACAGCAAGACCCTGTCTTAAAAAGACCAAAAAATAACAAAAAATAAATAAATAAAATTTTGGGGGGTGGAAAAGATGGCTCAGCAGTTAAGATCACTGGCTGCTTTTCCAGAGGACCCAGGTTTGGTTCCTGGTACCCACACTGTGTCTAACAACTGTCTGAGACACTTTCTTCTGACCTCCACAGCCACTGTACCACATGGGTATACTGACATACATGTAGGCAAAACATATAAAATAAACATTTTTTTTTCTTTTGACCAGGTGTGCTGGCACATACCTTTAAACCCAGTAGAGGCAGGTGGAGCTCTGTGAGTTTGAAGGCAGCCTGATCTACATAGTGAGTGCCAGGCCAACCTGGTCTACATACTGAGTGCCAAGCAGCCTGGGCCACATAGTGAGTGCCAGGCCAACCTGGTCTACATACTTAGTGCAAAGCAGCCTGGTCTACATAGTGAGTGCCAGGCAGCCTGGTCTACATACTGAGTGCAGGCCAGCCTGGTCTACATAGTGAGTGCCAGGCCAGCCTGGTCTACATAGTGCCAGGCCAGCCAGGGCTACACACCTAGTGAGACCCGGTTTCTCTCCACTCCTGCCTCTACTCCTCCCACCCCCACAATTTCTTTTAGAGATTATCTATTGACTTCCTTAGTAGACATTCTTACAACTTTCCCCATTCTCCAAATTTGGTACCATCCCTAAGAATATAAATTAGTAATGTTTGTATCTTTGTGACAAGATAAACATTACTTGCTGTGGGTCAAAAAAGAGGAATGTCTTGTATTTCCTTTTCTAAAGATGTTTGTCTCCGTTGCCTGAGTCACTGTGTTATCTATCAAGCCTTTCCTGGAGTCTTCCTCCTGGGGCCTCCGGACCTCTGTCCCAGTTTTTCTCTGCATTAGAGTTTCCACTCTGAGGTTTTTCTTTGCTCTTTATTATTTTTTTTTAAATAGCTTACACCAAAAACTAAGGAGGGGAAGTTGAAAAGGTTCAGAAAATCATATTTGTGGCCTACTGGCCTGACTGTTCCCTGTGTATGTTTTACAGTGAGGGAAAGATCCTAAAATCTGAATCACTAAAACTCATTAGGCTTGACTCATAAAAATGGCTCTCATCTCAGCATGACAGCCAAGTAATGCTCAGAATGGGTGTTGGTTGTTTTCAGTTATTATGTAATCATTTTTGTTACCCCAAATCTTGTATACAATGAAAGAATCATTAAAAGTATTTTTCACGGTCTGGAGAGATGACCTAGCCATTAAGAGCGCTGACTGCTCTTGCAGGGGACCTGGGTTCAATCCCCAGCACCCACATGGCAGCCAAGAACTGTCAGAAAATCCAATTCCAGGAGAACTCCAGTTCCAGGGGAATCTGACACCCTCTTCTGACCTCCACAGCATTGCTTGACATGGGTGCACAAGACTGCATGCAGACAGTGCATTCATACAAGTAAATAAATAAATAAATGTTGGAAGCGGGTGTGGCGACAGTCCTAAGAAGGCACCCGAGACTTTAGCAAAGTTTTATGACTAACACCTGAGTCTTATGACTAACACCTGATTCCCTCCTACCTCAAAGTAAAGTCACACTCACCGTTTGAGCTGTGCAGGTGCACCCTGTATACAAGATCAGGCCAGATGATACCAATAGACTAAGGCCACGCAACCTGGGCTGGGAAGGTGGATAAATAGAGGGACTTTCTAGATAGAGGGACTCTCTCTCCTTTCTAGTCTTAGGAGAGAAGCTTGCTTGCCTGAGGAAGGAGAAGGCTTGGAGAAGGGAGAAGGCTTGGAGAAGGGAGAAGGCTTAGAGGGAAAGACCTGAGGCTTAGAGGGAGAAGCTTGGAGAAGGAGAAAAGATGTGCCTGAATAAACCATTCTGACAAGACCTGCCTGCCTGAATAAACCGCTTTGAGTAGAACGAGCGAGAGGTGCTTTGTTGCTGCGGCTTTATACAAGTGTTTCCTACAAGTGTGCAAGTGTTTCATACAAATGGTGGCCCATACGGGGAGGCGGAGCAACGGCCACGCTCAGCCCAGAGCCCCCGGAACTTTAGCCAAGTCTTATGTGTGGCCTCGGGCTCTGAGTGTGCTGGGGCCGTGGGCCGGGCGAGGCGGCGATGAATGGCTTCAGCATCGAGGAAGACAGCCGCGAGGGACCTTGAGCAAGTGCAGAAGAACATCTCACAGAAAAGGCTCAAACTGGATAACAAGCGCAGCGTAAGGTACCTGTACAAGTGGTGGAGACTTAACGCAAAAACTTCAACAAAACTGAGAGAGCTACTTAACGCAAAAACTTCAACAAAACTGAGAGAGCTACAGAGACTTCAACAAAGCTACAGAAACTTCAACAAAACAGCCTACTTCCACAGACTTTAAAACTAAAAATTTCTTAAAGGGGCCTCGGTGCCATGGGCTCGGCATGAATCCAGAACCTGCCGAGCTGGCCCAGGCACCGATCGGACAGACCCAGAGAGAAAAACCAGCCGTTCGACTGAAACTTGGCAAAGGAAGCACGGGGTGCGCAGAAGATGCGAAGGAAGCACGGGGCGTGCAGGAGATGACTTCGGTGGCCAGCAGCCTGCAGGCGAGGAGGTGGAGCAGCCCCGCCGAAGCGGCAGTTTGGGCTTTCTCGTGACAGAGGCTGAACTGGGGACTGGGGCACCACCGTGCGCAGGAATAGGAAAGTAAAGCCCGGAAAAGGGGGAACAGTTAAAGCCCGGTAAAGGGGGAACAGTTAAAGCCCAGAAAAGGGGGAACAGTAAAGCCCGGAAAAGGGAAAAGGGGCCCGGAAAAGAGTAAGGTTCCCCGGAAATGGGGACAATAAGGAAGGCTCCCCGGAAATGGGGACAATAAGGAAGGCTCCCCAGAAAAGGGGACAATAAGGAAGGCTCCCCGGGAAAGGGGACAATTCACAGGCTCAGCGTGAATCCAGAACCCGCCGAGCTGACCCAATAAGAGCTGGCCCAATAAGGCCCCCCGGGAGGGGGGGACAGTAAAGCTCCCCGGAGGGGGAACAAAAACAATTACTAAAATAATAAAGAAGGGGGAGATGTGGGGAGCGGGTGTGGCGACAGTCCTAAGAAGGCACCCGAGACTTTAGCAAAGTTTTATGACTAACACCTGAGTCTTATGATTAACACCTGATTCCCTCCTACCTCAAAGTAAAAGCTGTGCAGGTGCACCCTGTATACAAGATCAGGCCAGATGATACCAATAGACTAAGGCCACGCAACCTGGGCTGGGAAGGTGGATAAATAGAGGGACTTTCTAGATAGAGGGACTCTCTCTCCTTTCTAGTCTTAGGAGAGAAGCTTGCTTGCCTGAGGAAGGAGAAGGCTTGGAGAAGGGAGAAGGCTTGGAGAAGGGAGAAGGCTTAGAGGGAAAGACCTGAGGCTTAGAGGGAGAAGCTTGGAGAAGGAGAAAAGATGTGCCTGAATAAACCGTTCTGACAAGACCTGCCTGCCTGAATAAACCGCTTTGAGAAGAACGAGCGAGAGGTGCTTTGTTGCTGCAGCTTTATACAAGTGTTTCCTACAAGTGTGCAAGTGTTTCATACAAATAAATAAAATTTTAAAAAAGTATTTTTCACACACTAAATCTGAGTGCTTGCTCAATGAGTAATAGTAGATTCCCTTGTCCCTGGTTATTGAAAATTGGTACAATAAAATTCTGCAATATAGAATGGAGTTCCAGAAAATGTAAACTTTTATTAGGCTTTAACCACATTTAAGCATATTAAATGGCACTAATCTATTGTCTGTCTTTCCACTGAGAAGAAATCATAGGGTCACGGGTCTCTCATTCTGTAAATATCTGAAGAGTACCGTGGTCATTAGGGTCAGGACACTAAAATCCTGAGATTTCTTACTTCAGCACACTTTCTTCCTTCGTTCTCTATTATTCTCTATTTCTCTATTCTAAAAATTATCCATGCAGCGTCTCTATCCCTCTCCATGTTCTTTCTACTTCCTGTCTCTCTGTCTTTGATGCCTTTCTCACCCATGGTCATTTGTTCACACTAGCATCTTCTGCATGCTCCCACATGTACCATATTTGTCACATGTACCATTTAAATTTTTATTTTCTCTAAAATACTGTGCCTAGTACTTTGTAGACTTCCAAGAAATTATTGACTACTGAAATATTTTAGAATTATCAATAAATATTTCTTTAAATTATTTCTATTTTTATATATATAAGTGTTTTGCTTGTATGTAAGTACACCATGTGTGTGCAATGCCCCTGGAAGTTAGAAGAGGATGTAAGATCCCTTGAAACTGGACTCACGGATGGTTGTAAATTATCATGTGCATGCTGGGAACCAAATCCTGGTCATCTGCAAGAGCAGCCAGTGCTTTTAACTGCTCAGACATCTCTCTAGCCCCATATTTCTTTTTCTCTAAGCCAACTTTTAAAAACTACAATCATTGTATCTATAGGAGAATGAACCGTTGTTAATTTCAGGATTATTCAGCACTTAACTAAAATAACTAATTTTGCTGGCAGACCTAAAGGAATCAGGGAAGAGTGAATATATAGATCTTTGGATTTTGCCTGAAGATTATTAAGCATTTCAGTTAAAATGAAATCTGTGCAGAATAAAGGCCCCAAATAAATGTTACATATTGCTTCCAGGATTGAATAGTTCCAAGACTGAATTGTTTA
Source organism: Rhizomys pruinosus (assembly GCA_009823505.1). Taxonomy (NCBI): domain Eukaryota; kingdom Metazoa; phylum Chordata; class Mammalia; order Rodentia; family Spalacidae; genus Rhizomys; species Rhizomys pruinosus. Next base: position 1,318,279 of record VZQC01003325.1, read on the forward strand.
AAACAAAAATCTGAGCTGGTCATGGTAGCTCACCTAGCATATAAATCCTAGCACTCAGGAGGCTGAGACAGGAGGATCGGGAATTTGAAGCCAGTCCTTGGGTAGAGATCTTGTCTCTGAAAACCAAGGACTGGAGATGTAGTTCAGTGTCAGAATGCTTGCCTAGGATCTCCAAGGCCCTGGGTTTAACCTCTAGAAACACAGACATATTCTTTACTTCAGAAATTCAACATCATTCTCTGTAGGTTAAAATCGTCATAGGCTAAAATGTTGGCCTGGGGGCTGCCTGGCTGACTTTCTAGCTGGTGCTCTGCTTCCTTTAACCTTCAAAGCCAATAAGGCCAGGCCAACTTAACCTCATACTGCCATTTTTTCTGGTTTTCACTTCAAGTTCCTTATTCTATTCTACCTTTAAGGATTTTTTGTGCTTTCATTGGGCCCATCTAGAAAGTCTAGAACACGTCTTTATTTAAAAGTCATCCGAGGGCTGCAGAGATGGCCTAGCAGTTAAGAGTACCGACTGCTCTTGCAGAGGACCCAGGTTCGGTCCCCAGCATCCAAATGGCAGCTGAGAACCGTCTGTAACTCCAATTCCAGGAGAACTCCCGTTCCAGGGGAATCCGACACCCTCTTCTGACCTCCAAGGCATTGCACAGCACGGGCGCACAGACCTACATGCAGACAGTACATTCATACACATAAATAAATAAATTACCACTCCTAGGCATGTACCCTCAAGACTCACCCCACTGCAGAGATACATTCTCGGCCATGTTTATTTCAGCTCTCTTCACAATAGCAAGGAGCTGGAACCAACCCAAATGCCCCTCANAAAAAAAAAAAAAAGAAAGAAAAAAGAATCCAACCCCAAGATTCTAGTCCTAATGCTTGGAACCCATGCTATGTATTATTACATAGCAAAGGGGATTAAGGTTGCAGATAGAATTGAGATTATCAGGTGACTTTATTTTTTAATTAATTAATTCATTAATTAATTAGTGTGTTTATTTTTTTCTTGGTCATAGTGGTTTTTTTTTAACATATATTTTTGTACAAGATTCTTAAATCTAGACCTGTGGCCCCCCCACCCTATTCCCCCACCCCACCAGAGGTCATGTAATTCTGCCAAACATGCTTTCATCTCTTTCTCAGTCTTTCTCAATATTCTCCTGTGGAAGTTGACTGTTTTTGAGCAGAATTTCACTGTTTCAGTCGTTCTTGAGGTCTTTTGTTTGTTGTTCTTTGTTGCTTTTTTTTTTTTTTGTTGTTGTGTTTGTTTCCAATATGCATCACTCCCAACGTTTTTGAAAAAAAGGCTCAAGGGGCCAATGCACAAGAAATACTTACAACTAGGTAATTGGCAACTAGCATCCACAGATGAGGGATACCCATTCATTGTTTGTTTTTCTGGGGACTGTGTTACTTCACTCAGCCTGATGTCTTCTAGCTCCAGCCATTTTCCTGGAAATCATGATGTTGTCTTCTCTTTACTGCTGCATAGAAAACTCCATTGCGATGATGCCCACATTTTCTCTATCCACTTGTCAGTGAGGGGCATTTGGGTGGTTCCAGTCCTTGCTATTGTAAGATAGCTGAATAAACCATGGCCGATGTATCTCTGGCAGTGGGGGTGAGTCTTGAGGTGGTTCCATGCCTAGGCGTGTAATTTTATTATTTTGTGTATGAATGTACTGGTCTGCCATTGTGGTCTGTGCGCCCGTGCTGTGTTCCAGCTGGAGGTCAGAAGAGGGTGTCGATTCCCCTGGAACTGGAGTTCTTCCTGGAATTGGAGGTTAAGACGGTTCTCAGCTGCCATTTGATGCTGGGGACCGAACCTGGGTCCTCTGCAAGAGAGCCAGATACTCTTAACTGCTAGGCATCTCTCAGCCCTCGGATGTACATTTTAAATAAAGACGTGTTCTAGACTTTCTAGATGGGCCCAATGAAAGCACAAAAATCCTTAAAGGTAGAATAGAATAAGGAACTGAAAGGAATGTGAAAAAAAGAAAAAATGGCAGTATGAGGTGAAGTTGGCTGGCCTTATTGGCTTTTGAAGGTTAAAGGAAGCAGAGCACCAGCTAGAGAAAGTCAGCCAGGCAGCCCCCAGGCCAACATTTTAGCCTATGACGATTTTTTACACCTACAGAGAATGAGTGTTGAATTGTCTGAGTAAAGAATTGTTGTGTTTCTAGAGTCGTTAAACACCAAGGGCCTTGGAGATCCTAGGCAGCAATTCTGAACACTGAAATACATCTCCAGTCCTCGGTTTTCAGGACAAGATCTTACCCAAGGAACTGGCTTCTCAAATTCCCGATCTCCTGTCTAAGCCCTCCTGAGTGTAGGATTTATATGCTAGGTGAGCTACCATGAACCAGCTCGATTTTTGTTTTTAAACATTCAGTCTTGGAACTATTCAATCCTGGAAGCAATATGTAACATTTATTTGGGGCCTTTATTCTGCACAGATTTCATTTTACTGAAATTTTAATTTTTTTTTTGGTATTTTTGAGACAGGGTCTCCCTGTAGCCACAGCTGTCCTGGACCTCACTATGTAGACCAGACTGGCCTTGAGCTCACAGAGATCTGCCTGCCTCTGCCTCCCAAGCACTGGGACCACAGGCATGTGCCACCACACCTGGTGTGGGGTTGGATTCATTTTTTAACTTCATAGAATCACACAGATTCTCTGGGTGAGTTTGGGCCTCTGAGCATGTCTTCAGGGGGACTATCTTGAATATATTAATTGATGCAGGAAGACCCTCCCACTGTGGGTGGCATTATTCTCTAGGCAGGGACTCCTGAACTATGTAAGAATGGAGAAATGTGAGCTGAGCAGTAGCATGCATGCTTGACTGAGGACACTGTGGTCAGTTTCCCGAAGTCCTTCACTGTAATTTCCCTGCTCTGATGGACCACAACCTGGAACTGTACCCTAGAAGAAACCCCTTCTCCCTTAAGTTGTTTTTGTCACAGTATTTTATCACAGCAACAGGAAAGGAAGTCAAGACAGATGGCATTATTCTCCATATAGCAATAAAGGATCTAGACAACTTTCAAAAAGGGAAAAGCTATAGCATTAAATAAATGCCATAATTTGGAGAAGTACATGTAACAAAGATCCAGCGAAGATAATATAGGCCACAATGTTGGGAATGTTAAACATTTTTATAGAATTATGAGGCCCCAAAGAACTTAGGTAGATAATTATTGACAGAAAGAAAATATTAAAAGCAGTTTGGTTACAAAAGCAACAACAACTAACAAAACAACATTTCAGAAAAAAATGAAAACCTGACCACCTATCCCTTGAAAAACTCCTACTTAAAACATCAATAGTAGGCAACTTTATTTGATCATCCAGAAACAAAAAAGTATATCTTCTATACAAATAACCAAAGGACAATCATATAAGCTGGAAAATATAGAGTTATAAATTGTTCAAATTATATTTGCACACAGCTTCTCATAACTATTGTATATTACTCTCTTAAATTGTGATAATTCTAGTGCTATTTTGGTATCATGTCTGGGCTATAATGAGATTTTACCCATAAACCTAGATAGAAAATCTTGGGCTCACCCTCATGAATATGCACAAATACAGCAACGGGGATGGTATCTGTATCCTGCCATCTGCTGGCTTCCACTTCCATGCTCAGCAAAAGTCTTCAGGGTGGAGAAGCCTTGTGCAGCACACAGTTTCACTTTTTCCTTTTGTTCTCCAGGGATCCACAGAATAATAATTTTCAGAGAGAACAAGCATAGATTTTCCCATTCTTTCTGTATTTCCAGTATTAAAGGGAAAACTTAGCTCTAAGTGGGTGTTTAATATATTTCATACTTTTGCTTGCCAAACGTTTTAAGTGGAAGTTGACATTAAAATCCCAGTGCCAGGCATGGTGGCGCATGCCTTTAATCCTAGCACTTGGGAGGCAGAGGCAGGCAGATCTTTTTGAGTTCAAGGCCAACCTGGTCTACAGAGTGAGTTCTAGGACAGCTGGGGCTACAAGGAGACCCTGTCTCAAAAAGACCAAAAGAAAAAAAAAAAAAAGAAATTAAAATCCCAAAGGTCTCTGAAGTTTCGAAATGAATATTTAAAAACCTAATGTATATCTTCCCCCTATTCTATTTCAGATTTTTCTCATGGGGGCAGAGGGGAGGAAGGGAGGGAGGGAGGGAGGGAGAGAGAGAGAGAGAGAGAGAGAGAGAGAGAGAGAGAGAGAGATTTATTGATTTGATTAACACAAAAGTCCTAAGACCATTAGGCACCAAACTAAAGATGCAGGAGAGCTGATGTGTAGTTCTAATCTGAGTACAAGTTCAAGTACAATCTGCTATAAGTTCAAGTTTTGGGTTTCGATTTTTGTTGAGAAAGGGTCTGGCTTTGAACCCCTGATTTTCCTGCCAGTACCCCTCCCATTTAACCCAGTAGTCTTGGATTAATGAAAGCCCATGTTTTAATAGGAGACTAAAGTCAAGAAGAGAAGGAAATTGGGAAGAAGATGAGTTACAGCAGAAGGAGAGGGATGGGAGGGAGTAACCAGAGATAAAAACAACCAAAATTCATTACGTGCATGTATGAAATTGTCAATTTTAAAAATTACATATAAACTTTAAAAAGAGACAGAAGTCTCATCTTGGGGTCTGGCAAGAGGTGTTTCCTTCTCCTTCAGGGAGGTCAGTACTCTATTCAGAGTCTCAGTTGATAGAGGAGAGCACCCCCGGCCCCATGGTGGAGGTCCATCTGCTTTACTTGTTACACTCATCCATGTTTGATCAACCATCTGTGCCCAATGAATATACAAATCAAACACTCCATTGCAGCTCAAATATAAATACAAGTAAGTGTCATTAAAAACATTCAAATATTCCTGTTCTTTCAAGTGTTCTACCAGAATGAAATATCTCTACTTATTTGTCTAATCCTCATACCTATGACTTATTTGATACACTGTACTTTTATCAGATTTCATAAGAGATGATAACTTAAACACATTATTCTGTGTTCTAACTCCATACTAGAAAAAAAAACAACCAAGTTTGAATCTCCACTTAGGTTCTCCTCATGTAAATAAAAATTATGAACTGATGGGGCTAGAAAGATAGCCTAGCGGTTAAGAGCACCCAACTGCTCTTGCAGAGGACCCAGGTTCGATCGCCAGCACCCACATGGCAGCTGAGAACCATCCGTAACTCCAATTCCAGGAGAACTCCAGTTCCAGGGGAATCCGAGGCCCTCTTCTGATCTCTGCAGCATTGGACAACACGGGTGCACAAACCTACATGCAGACAGTACATTCATACACATAGAAAATAAATAAATAAAAAAATTTATGGACTGAACAGAAATTATTATAACTTATAGTACTTATAGTATATTACAAATTTTCCATTCCAGATATTTTGCAGAGATCATTTCCAAACACACACACACACACACACACACACACACACACCCTTATTTCCTGTGCAGGTGCTGTCTGATTTAGAAAGTCTTTTCCTATGCCTATGTCTTGTAGGTTGCTGCCAACCTTTTTTTCTATCACCTTCAGAGTTTCGGGTTTCAGTGAAGAGAAAACCCATGGAGTGAGAGAAGACCTTCACCACTGATACATCTGATAGAGCATTAACTTCCAGAATATATAAACTACTCAAAAAACAAAGAACTAAGAAAACAAATGACTCATTCAAAAGATGGAGTAAAGAGCTGAACAGAGACTTCACAAGTGATGAAGTAAAGATGGCTGAGAAACATCTTAAAAAGTGTTCAACATCGCTAATAATTAAGGAAATGCAAATTGAAACCACTTTAAGATATCATCTCACTCCGATAAGACTGGCTAGGTTAAAGAAAACAAAGGATACCAAATGCTGTAGAGGTTGTGGGGAAAGGGTAACACTAATCCACTGCTGATGGGAATGTAAACTCATACAACCAATGTGAAAAGCAGTATGGAGAACACTTAAAAGACTCAAAATGAGCCTACCACCTGTCCCAGTCATACCACTCCTGGGTATATACCCACAAGACTCATCCTACTGCAGAGATACATGCACAGCCATGTTTATTGCAGCTCTCTTCACAATAGCAAAGAGCTGGAACCAACCCAAATGCTCCTCAACCAATGAATGGGTAGAGAACATGTGGTAATCTACACAATGGAGTTCTATGCAGTGGTGAAGAAAGATAGCATGGGGCCTCCTGGTGCTTACCACAGGCTGTGTTATTACACTGACTGTATAGAAAGAGGAGGCAGAGCAAACCTACCCCATGTACACCTCAGTCTAGGCCACTGTGCCTGGTCTGTATTGTGAATGGGGAGACATGGAAAAAAAAAAGATAGCATTGGGGCTGGAGAGACAGCTCAGTAGTTAAGAGTACCAACTGCTCTTGCAGAGGACCGAGGTTCCATTCACAGCACCTTCATGGTGGCTAAGAACCCTCTTTAAGCCAGGCGTGGTGGCACAAGCCTTTAATCCTAGCACTTGGGAGGCAGAGGCAGGCAGATCTCTGTGACTTCAAGCCAGCCTGGTCTACAGAGTGAATTCCAGGCCAGCCGGGGCTATAGGGAGACCCTGACTCAAAAAAAAAAAAAAAAAAAAAGATGGCGTCATAAAAATGAATAGTATCCCTCATTTGGGGATGCCAGCACCAAGCACCTAGTTGTAAGGCAAACTGATAATGTTAATGTTATATTCCTCTTTCTCTGAAAGCAACTGTACTCTTATAATGTGAATCCCTTAACAGGCTCTGGAATTAACCTACCACTTATTTTTAGACTTTATATTCTTGGTATATGGGTGCAGAGTATGTAGGATTATTTTAGAGTCATGTAATTTTTTTTTTTTTACAAATCCAGTTTTATTAAAGTTGGTTGGCAATTTTGATAGCAGAACAAAGGGGACACATGGGTTTTTGGTTGGTCATTGGGCAATTCGGGTACACGTGGATTTCCAAGACCTCTGTTCTTCATCACCAAGTTTCCCTATTCTTCATAGCCTAAGAATTTGTAAAACAGTATTGAAAAAAAAAAAACCCAGATTAAAAATTCTCTTCAAATATTAAGAATGTACACAGTCTATTAAGATGGCTACAGTTAGTATTCTAGGTATCAAAACAGACAATTGACAGTTTGTAGTTTCTTTATTTTACTTATTCATAATTATATTTCCCAGACCAGGGTATTTCTAAAAGCTTAAAACAAGCCTCAATGAACCCCCAGGTTGAGTTTCCAAGGAATTAGAGGACAGAAGAAGCAGGAGGGACTGCGAGTTAACCATTAAAATCACAAGACTTTTTTCTTTACTGGGAGTTTTCTTCTGTGTAGCTCAGGGCACTTTTTGCATACTTAGCTTCTGCCTTGCAGTAGAACTAAGTATAGGCCTATGTAAATGTATTACTGGACAGCAAAGGGTGGTGGGTGGCCTTTCTGTCCAGAGGAAACATTCAAAGGATCTGGACACAAAATCCTGAAGTATTTGGTTCTCATTAGTTGTTCTCCAATGAACCTGAAGTTAGAAATGGAGTCCTAATTCCAAATTTGCTGTAGAATGTCATGGTGACTTTGTTTTTATGCCCTGTTCTTTGATCAAAGGCATGGTATATGTCAACATGTGGACTGTACAAGTGAAGGCTCACAGCAGCCTCTGTGTGGCTGATATTCTCTACTCGATGTAATCCAATGGAAGCATTATGTCAGCACACTGGTTTTCCCTCAAGGTTCTTTCAGACTTCTTAATCATCTCGCTGGATTTTTTTTTGTCAGGCCAGGCAAACACCGTCTCCTTTAGATTTCCTTGCAGCATCTTTAGAAAGCAGTGGGAGTCTGCCTGTGTGATCATGAATACTGCTGTCCTTCATCCCAACACAGAATCATCAGATTGAGTTTCCCATTTCCTTGATCTGCAAGATTTCGAGTATAACTGTACTGGTCCAACTTGGCGTAGAAAGCCCACTCGGTGGGGTTGCTTTCTTAGGCTTCCAGCACTGCCTGCACCTCCTCCACATTGACCTCATCGCCAGCAAAGAGCTCCTGCAGGATGCGGATGAGGTCCACCAGGTTCTGAGGCTTCAGCAGCTTGGTCTACTCCATCCCTGAGGGGCTAGCAAGCCTCTCTGGAGGGAGAGGAGGAGGGGGCGGAGACCCCGGCTGCAGGCTAGTCAGCTAGAGCAGGCTAGAACCATACACTCAGGACCCTGAGGGGACAAAGTCTCACAAGGGTATCACAATCTCCAGTGTCTGTGGAGAGGCGGGTCTCCAAGTCAGGGGAGTTGACTGGTGCCCAGATCAAGACCAAATCTCGAGTAATAGAAATTTAAAAAGGAAAAATGTGAATCCTGAAATATGATATGAAAATAACATAGTTTATTTTCAGATGACATAATTTTAGTATAGGTGTGACATAAATTATATGCATATGTTGAAGAAATACAAATTGGAGGGAACAACACCAACAAAAGAATTGGGACAAAGAACCGACTGAAACAGTAAAGTTCTCCCCAAAACAAAAATCTTCTGTTTTGAAAGAATTTAAAAGACTCAGAAAAAGATACAAGGCATGTATGGCAGAATGCATGAACTTGGGTGGGTTGGGGCACATGGAAAAAGAAATGAATCTAAATTAGACTAAGAAATGATGTATGAAATAGACAAAACCAATAAAAATATAAAAAAATTAAAAAAAAAGAATTCTGCTGTGAAACCATCTGGGCCTGGACTTTTTTAAATTATATTTTCAATTTCTTCATATATTGTGGGTCTTTTTAATCTGTCAATTTCTTCTTGATTAAGTTTTGTTGATTTCCAGGTTTTCAGATATTCATCCATTTCTCTTAGGTTTAAAATTTAGTAGAGTATAGGTTTTTTGAAGTATTCTCTAATTGTTGTTTGGATCTTTTCATTGTCTGTTGTGATGTTTCCCATGAATTCTATTGATTTGGAGTTGCTCTTTCTTTCTTTTGGTTAACTGGACTAGAGGTCCGTCTATCTTGTCTATTCTTTCAAAGAACCAACTTTTGGATTTATTGATTTTTTGTATTGTTTTCTTTGTTTCTATTTCATTGATTTCTGCTCTGATTTTTGTTATTTCTTCCTGTCTGTTGGGTTTAGGGTTCATTTGTTGTTGTCTCTTAAGTGCTTTTAGCTGCAGTGTTAGATCATTTATTTGTGCTCTTTCTGGTTTTTTTTTTTTTTTGTCTTTTCGAGACAGGGTCTCCCTGTAGCCCCAGCTGTCCTGGAACTCACTCTGTAGACTGGGCTGGCCTTGAACTCACAAAGATCTGCCTGCCTCTGCCTCCCAAGTGCTAGGAGTAAAGGCATGCGCCACCACGCCCAGCTTCTTTCTGTTTTTTATAAATGTAGCACCCAGGGCTATAAACTTCCCTCTTAGGACTGTTTTTAAAGTATCCCATAGGTTTTGCTGTGTTGTATTGTCATTTTCATTTAGTTCCAGGAATGCTTTTATTTCTTTCTTTGTATCTTCCTTGATCCATTCATTATTCAGGAGTGTGTTGTTTAGTCACCATGTGTTCTTGTAGTAGTAGGGCCTATCCTGGTGTTGATATTAAGCTTTATTGCACTGTGGTCTTACAAAATGCATGAGATTATTTCAATCCTTTTGTATGTGTTGAGGTTTTTTTCTGTGTCCCAGTATGTGGTCGATTTTAGAGAATGTTCTGTGGAGTGCTGAGTAGAAAGTATATTCTCTGGTGTTTGGGTGAACTATTCAGTAGATGTCTGTGAGGTCCTTTCAGTGTATTGTATTGTTCAGTTCTAATGTCTCTCTGTTTATTCTTTGTCCAGTTGACCTATCCAAAGAGCTCAGGGGGGTATTGAGGTCCCCCACTATTATTGTGCTGGGATTAATCTGTGCCTTAAGGTCTTGCAGGATTGTGTTTATAAAGTTCAGTGCACTGGAGTTTGGTGCATATATATTTATTACCGTAAAATCTTCATGGTTAATTATTCCTCTGATAATGATGTAATGGCCTGCTTTGTCTTTTCTGATTAGTTTTACTTTGAGGTCTGTTTTACCTGATATTAGAATACCTACTCCTGCTTGATTTTGGTGCCATTTGCTTGGAATATCTTTTTCCATCCTTTCACTTTAAGTTGGTGCCTATCCTTGAGGGTGAGATGGGTTTCTTGTAGAGAGCATATAAATTTATTCTGTTTCCTAATCCATTCTCCCAGTCTATGTCTTTTGATTGGGGAGTTTAGACCATTAATGTTTAAGGTTATTATTGAGAGATGTTTGTTGCTTACTTTCAACTTATTTTCTGTTTGCATTCTTGGTTTGTATTTTCACAGTTATACTTTTATTAATTTCTCTCTCTAGCTGCTTGGGGATAGTTGTTCCTTTCCCCTGACCTTTGAATTGCTTTGAGTATTTTCTGAAAGGTTGGTTTTCTGGACATGTGTTCTTTCATCTTGTTTATGTCATGAAATATTTTTCCCTCTCCTTCAAGTATAATTGACATTTTTGCTGGGTATAGTAATCTGGTTTGGCATCTATAGTCAGTTAGTACTGGGGATACTTTGGTCCACATTCCTCTGGCTTCCATAGTTTCCACTGAAAAGTCAGCTGTGATTCTGATGGGTTTTCCTTTATGTACTTGTGTACTTTATGTACTTGTTTTTCTCTTTTCGCTTTCAGTATCTTGTCTTTGTTTTGGGTGTCTAGTGTTTTAACTATGATATGGCCTGGTGGATTTCTCTTCTGATCTTGTCTATTTGGTGGTCTATGTGCTTCTTATATTTGTATGGATTTGTCTTTCCCCTGTTTGGGGAAATTTTCATCTATTATTCTGTTGAAGATCCAATACCATTGTCTTTGGATTCTTCTCCTTCCTCTATCCCTATGATGCAGAGGTTTGGTCTTTTCATAGTGTCCCACATTTCCTGATTATTTCACTCTTGTGTTTTTTAAAATTTTCATAATCTTTGTTTAGGTTTTCTAGTTTTTCTGTGCTATCTTCCAGGTTTGCTAGTCTATTTTCTGCTTCATCCAATCTGCTTCTGAGGCTTTCCTCCCATCCTTTTCTGTTCAATTTCCTTTTTCATTTCATCTTGTGATTTCTTTAGTATTTCCACTTCCTTTTGGAGCTGGTCATTTGCCTCTTATAGCTCCTTGCTTTGCTGGATGGTAGTTCTTTCTGGAGCTTGTCATTCTTTTCCTCTAGTTCCTTCTGGTGTTCGTCATTCTTTCCCTCTAATTCCTTCCTGAGTTTTTCATTCTCTCCCTTTAGTTCTCTGATTTGTTCTTTATATTCTTTGATTTCTTTGAACATGTCTATGATTGTTCTTCTAAGATCCATGTCCTGGGTTCCTTCCAGGGAGAGGACTGGTAGATTTTGGTGGGGGCTTATTATGTGCTTTTCCCATATTGTTGTTTTTCTTTCTGGCATGTGGGTTTGTTTTATTGTTTGTTTTCTGGTGCTAATCTCAAATGTTTCTTCGGTGTGTTGAAGGCTTACTTTGCTTGTTTCCCTCAGGTGTGTTCGTTGTCTTCTCCTTGGTTTATGGAGGGCTGGTTGCACTAAGATTCAGGTTTTCACATTTGGTTATATATTGGGAGGTTCAGCTAGCTATTCCCTTTTGGGTCTGAAGGTTCTCCAGAAATCAGGATGGGTAACAATCAGGTTGGTTCCCTGCTGAGAATGCACCTGACATGTGCTTGGGTGTCTCTATCCCTGTTCTCAACGGAGGGGGGGCTGGTGGTGCCCTCTGGACCTTCTGGGTTTCCAATTCTTACAAAGCCATATAAGTAGATAAATTGTGTCCTTGAATGTTTCAAAATTGAGTTAAACTTTATCTCACAATTTTGGGAAATTAAGTGTTCTTTTTATTCTTTCATCAAGTTTCTTTTTATTCTTTCTGGATGTTTTCTCCAAAGCCATTAAAAAACATTTTAATTTTATTTTATGTGTATTAGTGTATTGTCTACAGGTGTATGCTGTGGTTAGAATCCAGGTTTTCTGCAAGAACAGCCTGTGTGCTTAACCACAGAGCCATCTCTCTGGCCCCTAAAGCTGTTTTCTTGATATTGATCTCCCCCCCCCTTTTTTTAATAGAGGAGATCACATTGTCACCCTGGCTGGTATAGAACTTGATGTGTATACCAGGCTGGCCTCGACTCAAGGATATCTGCCTGCCTCTGCCTCCTGGGATTAAAGGTGTGGACCACTATGATCTGTGATACAGAACTTTGAGGCCTGTACTGACCTAGTAATGAAAAATTATGTTTTTTGCTCAATTAAAAGAACCCACTCACATTAGAGACATAAAGCTTTGTAGGAGGATGCATGTAAATACCTTTATACCTGATTGCAGTTATATTTTCAATAGGTAATTATTGAATGACAGCTATAGAGTTTATATGACTCCAATAAAATATCATCATCTATAATCCTTTCTGTTGAAAAATTTCACACATTACCTTCCATGTTAATAGTTAATAATTTCATACATTACCTTCCACTTATATTCTTCAAGCTAAATTCCTTGAACATGTGGACAACTGTAACTTTCCCACAGCTATGAGTTCTCCCACTCCACCTTAGACTAAAGAAGCTGCTACATTTGTATGTATTTTGGGGGGTGGGGGGAAAAGGTTATGTATTCCAGGCTAGCCTTGAATTTACTGTGTAGTCAAGGCTGGCCTCAAGCTCACAGCAGTCTTTCTGCCTCAGCCTCCTGTGTGCTGGTATCACACAGAAAGTCTTGTGTTCTTTCTTTTAAAAAATATTTTAGCTATTATTTTATTTCATGTGTATGAGTGTTTTGCCTGCATGTATATAAGTGCACTCATACCATGCAATGCCAGAGGAGGTTAGAAGAGTGAATCAGATTCCCCTGGAATTACAGGAGTAATAACTGGAGTTACAGAAAGCTGTTAGCCTCCATATGTGAGTTCTGGGAATCAAACCTAGGACCTCTGTAAGAGCAGCCAGTGCTTTTAACCACTGAGCCATGTCTTCAGCCTCTCCTGTGTTCATTCTAACTTGCTATTTTTTCCAATCTCTCTAATTTTTTCATAAAAGGATGCAAATGACAATATGATCCCAGGATAATCATTACTCCACCAAACTGTTAATTACTTATTTGGTCTAATTTTTAAAAATAGCCGGGTGTGGTGGTGCACGCCTTTAATCCTAGCACTTGGGAGGCAGAGGCAGGTGGATCTTTGTGAGTTCAAGGCCAGGCTGGTCTACAGAGTGAGTTCCAGGACAGCTGGGGCTACAGGGAGACCCTGTCTCAAAAAGACAAAAAAAAAAAGTAATCTGCTCTCTTTATAATTCATTTTTTATTCATTCACTTACTATTTAATGGCTTTCTGTTCATTATTTTACTATTTACTGGGTTTCCTAGTTTGATTTCTATTGCTGTGATAAAATACACTGACCACAGGAAACTTAGGGGAGAAAGAGCTTATTTTAGCTCACAAGTCCTGGTTATAGCCCATCATTGCAGAGAAGTCTGGGCAGCAGGAACTTAAAACAAGTACTCACATATGTACAGCCAAAATCAAAGAGAAATGAGTACATGCATGTTACTACTCAGTTCACCTTCTCCACTCATACAATCTAAGACCCAAGCCCAGGTAGTGGTGTCACCCATAATGGCCTGGTCTTCTTCCCATAACAATGAATGCAGTTGAGACAACCCCTCATAGACATGCACATAGGCCAACCTGATCTAGACAATCTGTCATTGAGACTGTTCCCAGGGGATTCTAGATTGTGTCAAATTAATACAACCAACCATCATGTTGGTTTTGGAGAGACTTGAACATGGTGGGCAAGTGCTCTACCACTGAGATTCATCACCAGCGCCTGTCTTCTGTATGTAGCTATTCACTGGGTATTCATCATTGAGCCTTTGATGTTAGAATATTCATGAAAAAAATTTTAAATTTTAAATTTTCATATTTATATTTATGTCAAATCTATATAATATTCCACCTTGTTAGGACCAGGTCAGAAAGAGTTAATCAAAAGGAAAGGGTTAACCATGCAGGAGCAACTATCTATTTGAAGCAAGCCTGGTTTCCATGACTACCTTAACTGCAAGAATACAGTCTGACCCTGAGTTCCTAGTTCCTACAGCTACCTGAGGTCAGGGTGAACTTTCCCAGCCCTGTAGGAGTGCTTCTCACCTGCTAAGGAGCCTACTATTCTCCAAGGGGCTTCACGCTGTTAAACACAACCATTGTTTTGAACAAAGGGGTACAGAACAGGTGGACTGATCCAATGAAAGACTGCTTGGTCTACAACCACCAAGACCCCATCAATCAGAGAAAGGGTCACCATAACTGCAGTGGAAATCCCCTAACTGGGAATAAAAGTGGGAGAGGATCGGACCTCGGGGCCACTGCCCTCCAGTCCCATGGGAGTGTGCTCTGCCCTATGCATCTCTGTCACTGTATCTGTGTTGTGTTTTGTACTCTTTCCTTGATGTGATGTTCTTTTATTAAAGCTTTTCCTCCATAGTTTTTGGCCTCTCCAAAGATTCTTTGGTAGAGTGGTGTTTCTAACTCAACAACCTAAGTACCTTAACACAAATGTGATTCAATACCAAAAGAAAAAGAAGATAGAAAATCAGTGAAGGAAGTTGAACTATTCTTTATAGTATATTATCACATTTATCATCAGTTATTCTTTCTTTTATGCTTATTTTGAGATAGTCTTCCTGCAACCCCAGCTGGCCTAGAGATCAAACTGGCCTCTATCTCACAGAGTGAGTGCTAGGATTAAAGGCATATGCCACCACACCTGTCATAGTTTTTCTTCAGCAGTAATTATTTTAAAGTTTTATTTATTATTTATTTATTTATTTTTATATGTATGAGTATTTTGCCTACATAGGTGTAAGTATACTTGGGCCATGCAATGCCCACAGAAGCCAGAAGAGGGTATCAGATCCCATAGAACTGGGGATAGGTATGGTTGTCAGCTGCCAAATGTGTGCTGGGAACTGAACCTGGGTCCTCTGTAAGAGCAGCCAGTTCTCTTAGCCATTGAGCCATCTCTCTGGCCCATCGGTTTTTCTTAAAAATCAAAGAGAAATAATACCATTATTTGGTTAATGGTTAATCTTGATTGTCTACTTGACTAGATTCAGAGGCACCAAAGAGACAAGCTTCTGGGCATGTCTATAAGGGCATTTCCACAGAGATTTAAATGAAAAGCGAAGACACACCCTGAATGTGGGTGGCAGCATGCCAAGGACTGGAGTCCCAGAATGAGCAAAAGAAAAGAGATAGGGGAAGGAGGGAGGGAGGGAGAGAAGGAGAGAGAGAGAGAGAGAGAGAGAGAGAGAGAGAGAGAACTGAATAGCAGAATTCATTCTTTCTACTTCCTGATTGTATACAATATGACCAGGTGCTTCATGTTCTCACCTCTGTGCCTGCCCACCAAGATAGGCTGTAACCCCTCACACTGTAAGCAAAAATAAAACCTAAAGTTGCTTCTCTCATAACAATGGGAAAATAAATTAATATGGAAAGCTGGTATTGGGGAGTGGGCTGTTGCTTTGATAAACCTGATGGAATGGTGAGTAGGCCTTTGGAACTAGCTGTGGGAGGGATGTGGAAGAGTTTTGACCTGCTTATGGAGTAGCAAAGTGCTAGAAAGCCATAAGCAGGGCTTTGTGAGAGTTTGGAGGAGCAGAATGTCAGTAGAAAGGCAGACAGTAAAGACTGTGCCTAAAAGGTTTCAGAGGGAAACATGGACTGTACCAGGACCTGGGCTAGAGGGTATTCATGGCATAGAATTTGGCTGCATTATGCCTTTGTCCTGAAAACCCGAATGAGAATGAATTAAAAACTAATGGAGTAAGTAAGAGGAGAATCTTTATTTTTATTATTTTATTCTTTGGTAGTTTCATAATATACATACATCTCTATGTATGTATATAATGTATTTTGGTCAGTTGTCACCCCCCCACACACACACACACTCCCACCTCCTGCTGAACTCTGGTCTTTCCAACAAGTAAATTTTCTTCCTATTTTCTTTTTTTTTTTTCAAAGCCAATTTTTTTTTTTTTTTTGGTCTTTTTGAGACAGGGTCTTCCTGTAGCCCCAGCTGTCCTGGAATTCGCTCTATAGACCACGCTGGCCTTGAACTCACAAAGATCTGCCTGCCTCTGCCTCCCAAGTGCTAGGATTAAAGGCGTGTGCTACCATGCCCAGCTCAAAGCCAATTTTTAAAAAACTTTTATTTATTTTCATATGCGTAAGAATGTACTGTCTGCATGCAGGTCTGTGCACCCATGTCATGCAATGCCTCAGAGCAGAAGAAAGTGTCGGATTCCCCTGGAACTGGAGTTAAAGATGGTTCTCAGCCACCATATGGGTGCTGGGGATGGAACCCGGGTCCTCTGCAAGAGCAGTTGGCACTCTTAACCACTAGGTCATCTCTCTAGCCCCTCAAAGCCAATTTTTTTATTGAAGCTTTGTGACCCTTCCTATTTTCATGTTGTGTGTGTGTGTGTGTGTGTGTGTGAATCACTGAGTTTAATTAGGGTTGCTTCCACAACTATGGGTGAGGAGTTACCTACTAGAGCATGTGTAACTTACCTGTGGTGACACCACTGAAGAAAAAGACTCCTCCTCCCCCAGAAACCATTAAATACCAGTCAACAGATCCTCAGGGAAGGACAGGTCCTCAATGCACCTCCCCATCTATGATGGAATACTGACAACCTTAGGTTCTTAGATTCTGTCTGCCCCTCTTTTTTTTTTTTTTTTTTTTTTTTTTGAGACAGGGTCTCCTTGTAGCCCCAGTTGTCCTGGAATTCACTCTGTAGGTCAGGCTGGCCTTGAACTCACAGAGATCCACCTGCCTCTGCCTCCTGGGTGCTAGGATTAAAGGCGTGCACCACCACACCTGGTGACTGTGCCCCTCTTTTGAAATGTTCCCTGAGCTTTGGAGGGGGTGATATGGATGTCTCCTTTAGGGTTTTGCACTGAACAGTCACTCATTCTTAGCACTGACCAGTTATGAGTCTCTGTCTTAGCCATCACTCGTTGCAAACAGAAGCTTCTCTGGTCAAGGCCAAGTGCCGCACTAATCTGTGGGTTTTGGGGACATGGGCAGAATGCAGCCAGATTGGGTGCCTGTAAATATTTAGAAGGCTATTTGACAACATGTCCACTTAACGAAACAACAGTAGTTGAATTCCTCCTCAGGGCCTGTGACCTCCAGGGCCATGCTGCAATTGTACCACTGCACAGATTTTGCCTGGCAGGTTGGTATTGTACCTCACAGAGTTCACAGCTGGGCAAAGCTATTGATGACTGCTCTTAACAAAGCTTAATGGCAGTAGCCTGTGTTGTTTTAGTGATATCTGGGGCCTTCTTGACTAACTCAGAGGGAGGTATCACACCCCTGGTACTTGGATTTTTCATTTAAGAACTTATGGCTTCTGGGAGCAGCATTATCAACTCATGGAGGGTACATCCATTCAAACTATTTTTATTGTATTTTTAACTTACAATAGTAGGTTTCCATATGGCTTTTTCATATATCCTTAGTTTTATTTATCTCTCCCTAACCCCTCTTCTCCTCTGGCTCTCCACCTCCATTACTGCCTAAACTTTTCCACCCACACTCCTCCACTTTATTCCATTCCTCTACTTTAATATCGCATGTGTTCTACTATTCTTTTGGAAAAAGAAATTTCCAGCTAGCATAATATTTAGGCTAGGCTATGGTTACTGTTCACTGCACTTATTACTGAGGTTTATAATGAGAAGTCAAGACAAGAAAATACAAAAAATATGCAGTTTGACAAGGAAATGAGCATTGAGAGTTTGAAGTTGCAGGAAAGACAGGTGGGGAGAATAGTCACAACTGTAGAAACCCCAGGCTCTGCACTGACACAATAAGAAAACTGCTCTGTGGTGAAGACTTATACATCAAAAGTTCCAGCTGATAAAAATGATCCCCATTTGAAATGGAAGAAGCTGAACTGAGAATACCCCGGAGATGTTTCCTCCTTAAAAACAAAACAAAACAAAACAAAACAAAACAAAAACAAACCATGCCAGGTGTGGTGGCCCACGCCCGTAATCCCAGCACTTGGGAGGCAGAGGCAGGGGATCTCTGTGAGTTCAAGGCCAGCATGGTCTACATAGTGAGTTCCAGGACAGCTGGGGCTACAGGGAGACCCTGTCTCAAAAAGACAAAAAAAANAGCACCTAGTTGTAAGGCAAACTGATAATGTTAATTTTATTTTCCTCTGTCTCTGAAAGCAACTGTACTCTTATAATGTGAATCCCTTCAGCAGGCTCTGGAATTACCTACCACTTATTTTTAGACGTTTATATTCTTGGTATATGGGTGCAGAGTATGTAGGATTATTTTAGAGGTCATGTAATTTTTTTTGTTTTTACAAATCCAGTTTTTATTAAAGTTGTTGGCAATTTTGATAGCAGAAAAAGGGGACACATGGGTTTTTGGTTGGTCATTGGGCAATTCGGGTACACGTGGATTTCCAAGACCTCTGTTCTTCATCACCAAGTTTCCCTATTTTCATAGCCTAAGAATTTGTAAAACAGTTATTGAAAAAAATAAAACACCAGATTGAAAAAATTCTCTTCAAATATTAAGAATGTACACAGTCTATTAAGATGGCTACAGTTAGTATTCTAGTATCAAAACAGACAATTACAGTTTGTAGTTTCTTGATTTTACTTATTCATAATTATATTTCCCAGACCAGGGTATTTCTAAAAGCTTAAAACAAGCCTCAATGAACCCCCAGGTTGAGTTTCCAAGGAATTAGAGGACAGAAGAAGCAGGAGGGACTGCGAGTTAACCATTAAAATCACAAGACGTTTTCTTTACTGGGAGTTTTTCTTCTGTGTAGCTCAGGGCACTTTTTGCATACTTAGCTTCTGCCTTGCAGTAGAACTAAGTATGGGCCTATGTAAATGTATTACTGGACAGCAAAGGTGTGGGTGGCCTTTCTGTCCAGAGGAAACATGTTCAAAGGATCTGGACACAAAATCCTGAAGTATTTGGTCTCATTAGTTGTTTCAGAACTATAGAAGGAGTCCTATTCCAAATTTGCTGTAGGAATGTCATGGTGACTTTGTTTTTTATGCCCTGTTCTTTGATCAAAGGCATGGTATATGTCAACATGTGGACTGTACAAGTGAAGGCTCAAGCAGGCTCTGTGTGGCTGATATTCTCTACTCGATGTAATCCAATGGAAGCATTATGTCAGCACACTGGTTTTCCCTCAAGGTTCTTTCAGACTTCTTAATCATCTCGCTGGATTTTTTTTTGTCAGGCCAGGCAAACACCGTCTCCTTTAGATTTCCTTGCAGCATCTTTAGAAAGCAGTGGGAGTCTGCCTGTGTGATCATGAATACTGCTGTCCTTCATCCCAACACAGAATCATCAGATTGAGTTTCCCATTTCCTTGATCTGCAAGATTTCGAGTATAACTGTACTGGTCCAACTTGGCGTAGAAAGCCCACTCGGTGGGGTTGCTTTCTTAGGCTTCCAGCACTGCCTGCACCTCCTCCACATTGACCTCATCGCCAGCAAAGAGCTCCTGCAGGATGCGGATGAGAGTCACATCAGGGTCTGAGGCTTCAGCAGCTTGGTCTACTCCACCACTGAAGGGGCAGCAAGCCGCTTCTGGAGGGAGAGGAGGAGGGGGCGGAGACCCCGGCGCATGGCTAGTCAGCTAGACGGCTAAGAACCATACACTCAGGACCCTGAGGGGACAAAGTCTCACAAGGGTATCACAATCTCCAGTGTCTGTGGAGAGGCGGGTCTCCAAGTCAGGGGAGTTGACTGGTGCCCAGATCAAGACCAAGATCTCGAAGAAGACGAAAAACGCTAAAAAGAAAATTAAGAATACCGAAAAGATATAGAAAATAACGATAGTTTATTTTCAGATGACATAATTTAAATACTCGATAAACTCAAGGAAAAAAAAAATCGAAAGAAAAATCAAATTCATCCGACTTAAAAAACATGTTAACAATCTGCTCATACATAGGTTCAGTGAAATAATTTTTGTCTAAGAGTATAATAACAAGAGATATGGAGGGAACACACCAACAAAAGGAATTGGACAAAGAACCGACTGAGAACAGTAAGTGTCTCCCCAAAAAAAATCTTTCTGTTTTAAAGAATTTAAAAGACTCATGCAGAAAAAGATACAAGGCATGTATGGCAGAAATGCATGAACTTGGGTGGGTGGGGCACATGGAAAAGAAATGAATCTAAATTAGACTGAAGAAATGATGTATTAAATAGACAAAACCATAGAAATATAAAAAAAATTAAAAAAAAAAGAATCTTCGCTGTAAAGCCATCTGGGCCTCGGGACTTCTTTTAAATTATATTTTCATTTCGTCCTTCATATATTGGGGTCTATTTTAATCTGTCAATTTTCTTCTGATTAAGTGTTTGTTGATTTCCAGTTTTCCAATATTCATCCAATTTCTCTGGTTAAATTTAGTAAGGTATAGTTTTTTTGAAGTATTCCTAATTGTTTTTTTGGATCTTTTCAGTGTCTGTTGTGATGTTTCCCCATGAATTCTATTGATTTGGATTGCTCTTTCTTTCTTTTGGGTTAACTGGACTAGAGGTCCGTCTATCTTGTATTTCTTCAAAGAAACCAAACACTTTTGGATTATGGTTTTTGTATTGTTGTTCTTTGTTTCTGATTATATTGATTCTGCTCTGAATTTGTTATTTTCTCTTCGGTCTGTTTGGGTTTAGGGTTTTTCATTTGTTTGTTGTCTCCTTAAGTCGCTGTTTAGCGCAGTGTTAGATAAACATTTTATTGTGCTCTTTCTGGTTTGTTTTTTTTTTTTTTGTCTTTCGAGACAGGGTCTCCCTGTAAGGCCCCAGCTGTCCGGAACGCACTCTGTAGACGGCTGGCCTTGACTCACAAAGATGCTGCCTGCCTCTGCCTCCCGATTGCTAGGAGTAAAGGCAGCCCCCCACGCCCAGCGTCTTTCTGTTTTTATAATGTTAAAGCACACCAGGGCTATAAACTTCCTCTTAGGACTGTGTTTTAAAGTATACCCATAGGTTTGTTGTGTGTTGTATTGTCATTTTCATTTAGGTTCCAGATGCTTGTTAATTTCGTTCTTTGTAATTCTTCCTTTATCCTTCAGTATTCAAGGTGTGTTGTGTATCGTGTTCTTAGTAGAGGTGTTCTTGAGTAAGATATGAAGTATACTGAACGGACCTAGGCACGCTTTCATTTTGTACTAGTGTAGGGTATGTTTCAGGAACTGGTCATGAGAGTGATACGGGAAGTTTGTGCGCGTGTGCCTCCTGGGTTCTGCCTGAGGCTCGCGCCTCGCACGCCGCGGTTTTACCGTTGTATGTCGATGTTGTTCTGACTCAGTATGTGTGGTCGATTTTAGAGAATGTTTACTGAATGAGAGTGTGAGTAGAAAAGTATATTCTCGTCCAATGGTGTTTGGGTGACTATCCAGTAGATGGTCTGTGAGGTCCTATCAGTGTAGTAAGTGGTTCGTATCTAATGTCTCCTCTGGTTTATTTCTTTGTCGCAGAATTGACGCTAGTCCTAGATAGCAAGCTCAGGGGTGTATTGAGGTGGGCCCCCACCTATGATGTGCGTTACTGTGCGTGGTAAGGTGGACCAGCGCATACCCTAAGAGCAGGTATTGAGTTTGTGTTGTATAAAGTTCAAAGGGCACTACGAAGGAGTATAATGTGTGATAATACTATTTAATTACCAAGGTAAAATCTTTCATGGTTAATGATTCCTCGATAATGATGTAAATAGAGGCCAGCCTTTTGTCTTGTCTGATTAGTTTTTACTTTGAGGATCACCTGTTTTAGACCTGATATTAGAATAACCTACTCTGCTTGATTTTGGCCCATTTGGCATGGAAATCTTTTTCCATCCTTTTCACTTTAAGTGGTGCATCCTTGGGGTGAGATGGGTTTTCTTTGTAGAGAGCATATAAATGTAATGTCTGGTTCCTAATCATCTCCCAGTCTATGTCTTTTGATTGGGATGTTTAGACCATAAGTTTAAGTTATTATTGAGAGATGTGTTGCTTACCAACTTTATTTCTGTTGCATTCTTGGTTTGTATTTTCACACGTTATCGTTATTAATTTCTCTCTCTAGCTGCTTGGGGATAGTTGTTGTCCTTTCCCCCTGACCTTTGAATTGCTTTCGAAGTATTTTCGAAAGGTTGGTTTTCTGGACATAGTGTTCTTGTCATCTTGTTTTATGTCATGAAATATTTTTCTCCTCTCCTTCAAGTATAATTGACATTTTTGCTGGGTATAGTAACTGGTTTGGCATCTATAGTCAGTTAGTACTGGGAAATACCTTTGGTCCACATTCCTCTGGCTTGTCATAGTTTAACTGAAAAGTCAGCTGTAATTCTGGATGTTTTGCTTTCAACGTACTGTGTGTTACTTTTATGTACTTGTTGTTCTCTTTTTCGCTTTCAGTAATACTAGTCTTTTGTTTTGGGGCGCTCTAGTGTTTTTTAGATCTATGATATGGCCTGGTGGATTTCTCTTCGTCTTTTCTATTTGTTGTGGTCTATTGCTTCTTATATTCGCTATGACCGGAGTTTGTCTTTCACCCTGATTTTGGGGAAATTTACATCTATGTATTCTGTTGAAGATCCAATACCATTGTCTTTGGGATTTTCTCCTTCCTCTACATCCCTATGATCAGAGGGTTTGGTCTTATCATAGTGGCTCCAACATTTCCTGATTATTACACTCTTGTGTTTTTAAAATTTCATAATCTTTGTCTTAGGTTTTCTAGTTTTTCTGTGCTATGCTTCCAGGTTTTGCTAGTCTATTTTCTGCTTGCATGCCCAAATCTGCTTCTGAGGCTTTCCTCCCATCCTTTTCTGTATCAATTTCCTTTTTCATTTCATCTTGTGATTTACTTTAGTAGTATTTCCACTTCCTTTTGGAGCTGGTCATTTGCCTCTTATAGCTCCTTGCTTTGCTGGATGGTAAGTTCTTTCTGGAGCTTGTCATTCTTTCCTCTAGTTCCTTCCTAGTGTTATTCGTCATCTTTCCTCTAAGATTCATCATTCACGTGATTTTATTCAATTCTCTCCCCTTTAGTTCTCTGATTTGTTCTTTATATTCTTTGATTTCTTGAACATGTCTATGATTGTTCTTCTAAGATCCATGTCTGGGTTCCTTCCCAGGAGAGGACTGGTAGATTTTAGGTGGGGTGCTTATTATGGGCTTTCCCATATTGTTTTTTTCTTTGCTGTTTTTGGGCATGTGGGTTTGTTTTATTGTTTGTTTTCTGGTGCTAATCTCAAATGTTTCTTCTTCGGTGTGTTGAAGGCTTCTTTGCTTGTTTTCCCCTCAGGTGGTGTTCGTTGTTCTATACCCTTGGTTTATGGAGGGCTGGTTGCACTAAGATTTCAGGTTTTCACAATTTGGTTTAGTATATTGGGAGGTTCAGCTAGCTACTTCCCTTTTGGGTCTGAAGGTTCTCCAGAAATCAGGATGGGTAACAATCAGGTTGGTTCCTGGCTGAGAATGCACCTGACATGTGCTTGGGTGTCTCTATCCCTGTTCTCAACGGAGGGGGGGCTGGTGGTGCCCTCTGGACCTTCTGGGTTTCCAATTCTTACAAAGCCATATAAGTAGATAAATTGTGTCCTTGAATGTTTCAAAATTGAGTTAAACTTTATCTCACAATTTTGGGAAATTAAGTGTTCTTTTTATTCTTTCATCAAGTTTCTTTTTATTCTTTCTGGATGTTTTCTCCAAAGCCATTTTAAAAAACATTTTAAATTTTATTTTATGTGTAGTAGTGTATTGCCTGCAGGTGTTATCTGTGGTTAGAATCCAGTTTTTCTGCAAGAACAGCTGTGCTCTAGACCACAGACCATCTCTCTAGGCCCCTAAAAGCTGTTTTTCTTGATATGTGATCCCCCCCCCTCGTTTTTTAATAGAGGAGATCACATTGTCACCCTGGCTGGTATAGAACTTGATGTGTATACAACCAGCTGGCTGCTCAAAGTATAGAATTCCCCTCCACCTAATTGCCCCCCGCCAAAAAATAATATCGCCATCAAACAATGCCAGCCTCTACCCCCAACCCCCCCCCCCCTCTCACCCCCCCCCCGCCATCCTCGCTCCACTGCCCCCATCAATCCTCCCCCCCCCCCCCAAAACCTCCCCAAATCCAGAATATCCAAAACCTCCCACGCCCATCCGCCCACCCCCATCCCCTCAAAAAACCCCCGGTCAACTAAAAAAAAAACATCCTCTGAAAAAAAAATCCCGAAAATAAACCGCAAATAAACCCCCCTACCATCCCCCCGCCCGCATCCTCAAGAATCTCCCCCCCAAAAAAAAAAAAAAAACCATAAAATTTTTAAATAAAAAACCACCCCCCCACCCCCCCCCCAAAAAACCCCCCCTCATCCAAATATCCCACCCCCCCCCCCCCAGAAAAATCCACAAAAACCGCCCAAAATCCCCATCCCTCAAAAAAGCTAAAAAACCGTCCCCGCTCATCCCCCTGCCCCTCCACCTTTCAATCCCCGCACCCAAATCCCGCCCTCCCCATCAAAATCGGTCACCTGGGATAAGGTTGGCCACTATGTTGATAAGACTGACTACGATAGAATGAATATGTTTTTTGCTCAATTAAAAGAACCCACTCACATTAGAGACATAAAGCTTTGTAGGAGGATGCATGTAAATACCTTTTATAACCTGATTGATTATATTGTTCATAGGTATATTATTAGACAAGACAGCTATAGAGGTTTATAGCCCAATAAAATATTCATCATCTATAATCCTTGCTGTTGAAAAATTTCACACATTACCTTCCATGTTAATAGTTAATAATTTCATACATTACCTTCCACTTATATTCTTCAAGCTAAATTCCTTGAACATGTGGACAACTGTAACTTTCCCACAGCTATGAGTTCTCCCACTCCACCTTAGACTAAAGAAGCTGCTACATTTGTATGTATTTTGGGGGGTGGGGGGAAAAGGTTATGTATTCCAGGCTAGCCTTGAATTTACTGTGTAGTCAAGGCTGGCCTAAGCTCACAGCAGTCTTCTCTGCCTCAGCCTCCTGTGTGCTGGTATCACACAGAAAGTCGTGTTTCTTGTCTTTTAAAAAAAATATTTTAGCTATTATTTTTATTTCCATGTAGGAGTGTTTTGCCGCAGGTATATAAGTGCACTCAATACCATGCAATGCCAGAGGAGGTTTAGAAGAGTGAATCAGATTCCCCTGGAATTACAGGAGTAATAACGGAGTTACAGAAACTGTTAGCCTCCATATGTGAGTTCTGGGAATCAAACCTAGGACCTCTGTAAGAGCAGCCAGTGCTTTTAATAACCACTGAGCCATGTCTTCAGCCTCTCCTGTGTTCATTCTAACTTGCTATTTTTTCCAATCTCTCTAATTTTTTCATAAAAGGATGCAAATGACAATATGATCCCAGGATAATCATTATCCACCAAACTGTTAATTACTTATTTGGTCTAATTTTTAAAAATAGCCGGTGTTGGTTGGTGCACACGCTTTATCCTAGCAATTGGGAAGGCAGAAGGCAGGGGATCTTTGTGAGTTCAAGGCCAGGCTGGTCTACAGAGTGAGTTCCAAGGACAAGCTGGGGCTACAGGGAGACCCTGTCTCAAAAAGAACAAAAAAAAAAAAATAAATCGCTCTCTTTATAATTCATTTTTTTATTCATTCACTTACTATTTAATGGCTTTCTGTTCATTATTTTACTATTTACGGGGTTTCCTAGTTTGATTTCTATGTTCCTGTGATAAAATACACTGACCAAAACAAACTTAGGAAGAAAGAGCTTATTTTAGCTCACAAGTCCTGGTTAAGCCCATCATTGCAAGAAGTCTGTGCAGCAGGAACTAAAAATAAGTACTCACATATGTCAGCCAAAATCAAAGAGAAATGAGTACATGCATGTTACTACTCAGTTCACCTTCTCCACTCATACAATCTAAGACCCAAGCCCAGGTAGTGGTGTCACCCATAATGGCCTGGTCTTCTTCCCATAACAATGAATGCAGTTGAGACAACCCCTCATAGACATGCACATAGGCCAACCTGATCTAGACAATCTGTCATTGAGACTGTTCCCAGGGGATTCTAGATTGTGTCAAATTAATACAACCAACCATCATGTTGGTTTTGGAGAGACTTGAACATGGTGGGCAAGTGCTCTACCACTTAATTCAGCACCAGCGCCTGTCTTCTGTATGTAGCTATTCACTGGGTATTCATCATTGAGCCTTTGATGTTAAAAATGACTGAAAAAAATTTTAAATTTTTAAATTTTTTCATATTTTATATTTGTGTCAAATCTATATAATATTCCACCTTGTTTAGGACCAGGTCAGAAAGAGTTATCAAAAGGAAAGGGTTAACCATGCAGGAGCAACTATCTATTTGAAGCAAGCCTGTTTCCCATGACTACCTTAACTGCAAGAATACAGTCGGACCCTGAGTTCCTAGTTCCACAGCTACCTGAGGTCAGGAGGAACTTTCCCAGCCCTGTAGGAGTGCTTCTCACCTGCTAAGGACCTACTATTCTCCAAGGGGCATCAACGCTGTTAAACACAAACCATTGTTTTAACAAAGGGTACAGAACAGGTGGACTGATCCAATGAAAGAGCTGCTTGGTCTACAACCACCAAGACCCCACCAATCAGAAAAGGTCACTGTAACTGCATGTGAAACCCCCTAACTGGAATAAAGTAGGGAGAATGGATCGAGGCCACTGCCCTCCAGTCCATGGGAGTGTGCTCTGCCCTTGATCTGTCTCTGTCACTGTTTCTGTGTTGTTTTGTACTCTTTCCTTGATGTGATGTTCTTTTATTAAAGCCTTTCCTCCATAGTTTTTGGCCTCTCAAAGATTCTTTGGTAGAGTGGTGTTTCTAACTCAACAACCTAAGTACCTTAACACAAATGTGATTCAATACCAAAAGAAAAAGAAGAATAGAGAAATCAATGAAGAAGTTGAACTATTCTTTATAGTATATTATCACATTTATCATCAGTTATTCTTCTTTTGTTTGCTTATTTTTGAGATAGTCTTCCTGACCACACAGCCCTGGCCTAGAGATCAAACTGGCCTCTATCTCACAGAGTGAGTGCGAGGATTAAAGGCATATGCCACAACACCTGCATAGTTTTTTCTTCAGCAGTATTATTTTAAAGTTTTTATTTATTATTTTTTAATTTATTTTATATGTATGATATTTTGCCCTACAAGGTAGAGAGAACTTGGGCCATGCAATGCCCAGAGACAGAAAAGAACATGGATCCCCAGAGAACTGGATAGAGGGGTTTGGTGAGCCCAATTGGGTGCTGGGAAACTGAACCTGGGTCCTCTAAAAGAACAGCAAGCTCTTAACCATTGAGCCATCTCTCTGGCCCATCGGTTTTCTTAAAAATCAAAGAGAAATAATACCATTATTTGGTTAATGGTTAATCTTGATTGTCTACTTGACTAGATTCAGAGTCACCAAAGAGACAAGCTTCTGGGCATGCTATAGGGCATTTCACAGAGATTTAAAGAAAAGCGAAGACACACCCTGAAGGTGGGTGGCAGCATGCCAAGGACTGGAGTCCCAGAATGAGCAAAAGAAAAGAGATAGGGAAGGAGGGAGGGAGGGAGAGAGGAGAGAGAGAGAGAGAGAGAGAGAGAGAGAAGGAGAGAGGAACTGAATGCAGATTCTTTCTTTCTACTTCCTGATTGTTACAATATGACCAGGTGCTTCATGTTCTCACCTCTTGCCTGCCCACCAAGATAGGCTGTAACCCCTCCACACTGTAAGCAAAAATAAAACCTAAAGTTGCTTCTCTCATAACAATGGGAAAATAAATTAATATGGAAAGCTGGTATTGGGGAGTGGGCTGTTGCTTTGATAAACCTGATGGAATGGTGAGTAGGCCTTTGGAACTAGCTGTGGGAGGGATGTGGAAGAGTTTTGACCTGCTTATGGAGTAGCAAAGTGCTAGAAAGCCATAAGCAGGGCTTTGTGAGTGTTTGGAGGAGCAGAATGTCAGTAGAAAGGCAGACAGTAAAGACTGTGCCTAAAAGGTTTCAGAGGGAAACATGGACTGTACCAGGACCTGGGCTAGAGGGTATTCATGGCATAGAATTTGGCTGCATTATGCCTTTGTCCTGAAAACCCGAATGAGAATGAATTAAAAACTAATGGAGTAAGTAAGAGGAAATCTTTATTTTTATTATTTTTTCTTTGGTATTTTCATAATATACATACATCCTATGTATGTATATAATGTATTTTGGTCAGTTGTCACCCCCCCCACACACACACAACCACTCCCACCTCCTGCTGAACTCTGGTCTTTCCAACAAGTAAATTTTCTTCCTATTTTCTTTTTTTTTTTCAAAGCCAATTTTTTTTTTTTTTGGTCTTTTTGAGACAGGGTCTTCCTGTAGCCCAGCCATGCCTGATCGCTCTATAGACCACGCTGGCCTTGAACTCACAAAGATCTGCCTGCCTCTGCCTCCCAAGTGCTAGGATTAAAGCGTGTGCTACCATGCCCAGCTCAAAGCCAATTTTAAAAAACTTTTATTTATTTTCATATGCGTAAGAATGTACTGTCTGCATGCAGGTCTGTGCACCCTGTCATGCAATGCCTCAGAGCAAAGAAAGTGTCGGATTCCCCTGGAACTGGAGTTAAAGATGGTTCTCAGCCACCATATGGGTGCTGGGGATGGAACCCGGGTCTCTGCAAGAGCAGTCACTCAACTCTTAACGCTTAACCATCTCTCAGCCCCTCAAAGCCAATTTTTTTTTATTGAAGCTTTGTGACCCTTCCTATTTCATGTTGTGTGTGTGTGTGTGTGTGTGTGTGTGTGTGTGTGTGTTGTGAATCACGGAGTTTAATTAGGGTTGCTTCCACAACTATGGGTGAGGATTTACCTACTAGAGCATGTGTAACTACCTGTGGTGACACCACTGAAGAAAAAGACTCCTCCTCCCCCAGAAACCATTAAATACCAGTCAACAGATCCTCAGGGAAGGACAGGTCCTCAATGCACCTCCCCATCTATGATGGAATACTGACAACCTTAGGTTCTTAGATTCTGTCTGCCCCTCTTTTTTTTTTTTTTTTTTTTGTCTTTTTGAGACAGGGTCTCCTTGTAGCCCCAGTTGTCCTGGAATTCACTCTGTAGTCAGGCTGGCCTGAACTCACAGAGATCCACCTGCCTCTGCCTCCTGGGTGCTAGGATTAAAGGCGTGCACCACCACACCTGGTGACTGTGCCCCTTCTTTTGAAATGTTCCCTGAGCTTTGGAGGGGGTGATATGGATGTCTCCTTTAGGGTTTTGCACTGAACAGTCACTCATTCTTAGCACTGACCAGTTATGAGTCTCTGTCTTAGCCATCACTCGTTGCAAACAGAAGCTTCTCTGGTCAAGGCCAAGTGCCGCAAAATCTGTGGGTTTTGGGACATGGGCAGAATGCAGCCAGATTGGGTGCCTGTAAATATTTAGAAGGCTATTGTGACAACATGTCCACTTAACGAAACAACAGTAGTTGAATTCCTCCTCAGGGCCTGTGACCTCCAGGGCCATGCTGCAATTGTACCACTGCACAGATTTTGCCTGGCAGGTTGGTATTGTACCTCACAGAGTTCACAGCTGGGCAAAGCTATTGATGACTGCTCTTAACAAAGCTTAATGGCAGTAGCCTGTGTTGTTTTAGTGATTCTGGGGCCTTCTGGACTAACTCAGAGGGAGGTATCACACCCCCGGTACTTGGATTTTTCATTTAAGAACTGTATGGCTTCTGGGAGCAGCATTATCAACTCATGGGGGTACATCCATTCAAACTATTTTATTGTATTTTTAACTTACAATAGTAGGTTTCCATATGGCTTTTTCATATATCCTTAGTTTTATTTATCTCTCCCTAACCCCTCTTCTCCTCTGGCTCTCCACCTCCATTACTGCCTAAACTTTTCCACCCACACTCCTCCACTTTATTCCATTCCTCTACTTTAATATCGCATGTGTTCTACTATTCTTTTGGAAAAAGAAATTTCCAGCTAGCATAATATTTAGGCTAGGCTATGGTTACTGTTCACTGCACTTATTACTGAGGTTTATAATGAGAAGTCAAGACAAGAAAATACAAAAAATATGCAGTTTGACAAGGAAATGAGCATTGAGAGTTTGAAGTTGCAGGAAAGACAGGTGGGGAGAATAGTCACAACTGTAGAAACCCCAGGCTCTGCACTGACACAATAAGAAAACTGCTCTGTGGTGAAGACTTATACATCAAAAGTTCCAGCTGATAAAAATGATCCCCATTTGAAATGGAAGAAGCTGAACTGAGAATACCCCGGAGATGTTTCCTCCTTAAAAACAAAACAAACAAAACAAAACAAAAAAAAACAAACCATGCCAGGGTGGTGGCCCACGACGTAATCCCAGCACTTGGAGGCGAGGCAGGGGATCTCTGTGAGTTCAAGGCCAGCATGGTCTACATAGTGAGTTCCAGGACAGCTGGGGCTACAGGGAGACCCTGTCTCAAAAGACAAAAAAAAAAAAAAAAAAAAAAAAAAAAATTAAAATCCAAACCAAAACAATCCACTTAAGGAAGTGTTTTCCAAGGTTTAGGTGCCGGGGCAGGGGGAAGCACCCCATCAGGGTAGGGAACCACACTACACCTGGAGCTTGTAGCAGAACTTGGCAGAGTCTTCTACATGATTTTGCAGGCATTCTAGAGTTATTGGCTTGCACTAAAATTCTAGAAAGACACAGAGGCCAAGCCGTGTATGCCAGAGTCTAGTTTTGTGCAAGGAGTCCTTGAGAGGCTGTTATGTAAAGCTGCAAAGATTTAGTTTCAATGGAGACGTCATGATGGTGGAAGTCCAAGGACCATGGGACTTGTTCTGAATAGAGCTGCGGGCTGCGGACATGGAGTGGAGCTGTTGAAGAGAGACACACGTGCTGAAGGCAGCAGAGCTGGAGGAGTAAGGTTTCTCACGCCTGTTGGAGTCTAGCCCATGTCCCCACAAACCCCAGATACTGAAACTGCAGGATGTGGTGTTTTCCCTTCTGAGTTTCGTTTTTGCTTTGATCTGGTCTTTCCCTGTTATCTCCCCATTCTTCTCTCTTTTTTTTTTATTATTATCTTTTTATGTGTATGAGCGTACTGTCTGCATGTAGGTTTGTGCACCTGTGTCGTGCAATGCTGCGGAGGTCAGAAGAGGGCGTCGGATTCCCCTGGAACTAGAGCTAAAGGTGGTTCTCAGCCACCATGGGGGGTGCTGGGAATCAAACCTGGGTCCTCTGCAAGAGCAGTCATCTCATCGCTCTTAACCTCTGAGCCATCTCTCCAGCCCCCATTCTTCTCTTTTGTAATGGTAATGTTCACTCTACATCATTATAGGATGAAAATATTTAACTTTGTTTTTCAGGGACTCACACTTTAGAGGTTGCCATAAAGCTGAGAGAAGACTGGGTTTTGTACTTTGGAATCCGTTGGAACTATTAAAGGTTTAGGGAACTGTCCGAGGTTAACTAAATGCATTTTGCTTTATGAGATGGCTGTAAACCTTTCAGGGGAACAGATGGAATGTTAAACTAATGTGTGTGTGGAGGGATTGGGTAAAGTTCTTTTCAGGAAGGAAAATAATCCTGCTTAGGCTCTATCTATGGGCCCCACCCAACCACTGCTAGTACAAGCACAGTATATTCAGACTGACACTGGTTTTCCATTGGCATGATGACAGTAGATAAGAGCTTGCCAGTATATGCTCACTTTGGCAGCACACATACTAAAACTGGAACGATAAGAGATGGCCCCTGCGCAAGGATGATGCACAAATTTGTGAAGCGTTTCATATTAAAATAAAGTTTGCTGGTACTCAGAGGTATTTTTGCCCCTGGAGTCTAAAGAAAAAACAAAACAAAACTCAATAATGTTTTTGCTTATGATCTACAACAAAAATGTAACTCAGTAAATAGATACCATTTCTGTGAGGAAAAGCAAAAGATAATGTACCCAGAAAGCTGATTCTCAGATTACTCTCGTGACAAATTAGACAAATTCCCAGCCAGGCATTCCAGTCTCTCTTTTCTAATAAGTGACAGGACTCCAGGAAGGTTACTATGTGTTTGATTATGCAATGCATCATGAGTAATTACAGAAAGGCTATCTAAACATTTCCTTTTACATTTCCAAAGATCTTAATGAAGAAGCCACAGATCAAAAATGATTCCATTTTGGGGACAAGACTCAAATTTCCATTCTGTTAAATGATGCCAAGTGACTTATTTCACAGATGTCTTTTGAAAGTCTAGATAAAAATTACCATTAGAAATCACAATTAAAAAACAAAGAGGGAGCCGGGCGTGGTGTTGCACACCTTTAATCCTAGCACTCAGGGAGGCAAAGGCAGGCGGATCTTTGTGAGTTCAGGGCCAGACTGGTCTACAGAGTGAGTTCCAGGACAGCTGGGGCTACATAGAGACCCTGTCTTAAAAAGACCAAAACAAAACAAAACAAAACAAAACAAAACCAAGTCGTATTTTCTCCCAAAAATCTTTCCCTTAAATTTTTTTTATAATGTCTTGTTTATTTGACATGTTAGTTGATGTCTTTACATTCTTTGGGCACAGCCATTCATAAATTCCACAGGCATGTATTGTAGTATTTTATTGCAGGTATTGACCTCAGGACCCAGATGCAAAGTAAAGTGAGAGCTAGGGCATATTCTCAGAAGGAGACAGTCTAATGGGAGATAGGTGTGTACGTGGCAGTTCCAAGAGAGCATAGTAAACAACACATTACACAGACATGCCCTGGGAGCACACAAAACAGGTGGGTCTCCGGAGCAGGAAATCTTAAAGCCTCCTGATGAATAACACTATAGTTACAAGTGACTTACTGATCGCTACGATTAGCAATTCTCAAATGATCAGTGATAAATGTTTTTGAAAACTCTAAAAGAAATAGTTCTCTGAAGATGACAAATTTACCACAAGCATGTTGCTAAAATTCCTTCTGGGAGGTATGTGCACGTATAGCATCATGCCCCCCCCAGCCTCCCTCCCCCACCCGCCATCCCAAAGGCAAACAGAGGAAGGCTCTTGGGCCTGATTACAGAGCGAATGGGTAAGAGGGTCACTTACAAGAATGTCAGTGCTCCTCCTCCCTCAAGATCATATAAGCCCTGCACCTCTGCCCAAGATGGCATCTGGCAGGAGGGACCTGCCTTCTGGCGTTCTCCGTTTATGTGTCCTTAGCTCCTCCTCTCATACAGCCAAGGCCCACTGGATGATTGGGAGAGGGAGCTGACTCCTATGGGTCCTCCTTTTTCCTCTGAAGGCGTTTGATGTCCAAGGTCAGTCTTTCTTTGGAGGAGTGTCCATGCTACAGTGTGCCTGCCTGTGCCTTGTACACACGGCTTGGCATCATCTTATACTGTGTCATTCTCTATAGTCCCAGCTGGCCTGGAACTCACTCTGTAGACCAGGCTGGCCTTGAACTCACAGAGATCCGCCTGCCTCTGCCTCTGCCTCCTGAGTGCTGGGATTAAAGGCAAGCGTCACCACGCCTGACTTAAAGATTGTTCTTAGCCACCATGTGGGTGCTGGGAATCGAACCCAGGTCCTCTGCAAGAGTAGTCAGTGCTCTTAACCACTGAGACATCTCTCCAGCCCCAGGTGCAGACATTTCTATCTGTGATGTTATGTCAGCACTCAAAAAGTTTTAAATTTGGCCAAGTGGGGTATGCTTGCCTTTAATCCCAGCACTCTGGAGGCAGAGGCAAGCATATCTCTGGGAGTTCAAGGATAGCCTGGTCTACATAGTGAGTTCCAGGACAGCTGGGGCTACAGGGAAACCCTGTCTCAAAAATAAAAAAAGTTTTAGATTTGGAGAATGTCAGATTTAAGATTCTTTTTTTTTTTTTTTTTTTTTGTTGTTATAGTGTATGAAATGTCCTGTCTGCATGTCAGGCTGTGCACCCGTGTCCGTGCAATGCCGCGGAGGTCGAAAAAGGGGTCTCGGTGCCCCTGGAACTGGGTTCTCCTGGCCTGGAGTTCGCGTTTCTTCGGACAGCCCTGGTGGGTGCTGGGGATCGAACCCGGGTCCTCTGCAAGAGCGTCGTGTGCTCTAACCGCTAGGCTAATCTCTCCAGCCCCTAGATTTAAGATTCTAACTAGAGACACTAGGCCTATGTCTTAAATAAAGCTGCTTTTTTTTTTTTTTTTTTTTTTAACTTACTGAAATAGGGTCTCATGTATCGCAGACTGGGAATGATCTTGGAATTTCTGATCCTCCTGTCTTTGCATCTGGGTTGCTAGGATCATAGACATGCACAACTGTTCCTGGTTGTGTCCTGGAGCTGGAATCCAGGGTTTCACAACTGCTAGTCAAGTTCTCTACCAACTGAGTTACATCCCCAGCACCAATAAAGTTGTTTAAAAAGTCATGTATAGCTGGGTGTGGTGGTGCACGCCTTTAATCGTAGCACTTGGGAGGCAGAGACAGGCAGATCTTTGTGAGTTCAAGGCCAGCCTGGTCTACAGAGTGAGTTCCAGGACAGCTGGGGCTACAGGGAGACCCGTCTCAAAAGACCAAAAAAAAATTAAAAAAAAAAAAAAAAAAAAAAAAGTCATGTATAGCATCAGACTCCAAACTTTGTCCACCAGGCCAGCCACATAAAGGCTTTTGATTGAGTGGACTCTATGGTTGTCCGCCTGTAGTCATCCCTGTTTGCTCTGACACATGTCCCAGGATGACAGTTTATTTTTTTTCTCCTTTTAGATTAAGCCACTGGGTCTGGACTCAAATTCCTTCAGTTCAGAAACCTACTGTGCAAACTCCCAGGAAAAAAACTATATAAAATCCTCATCAATAACAAGAGAATAATTGGGTAGAATGTCTGGAAATGTTCCCAGAAATGCCCTTAGCCAAATCTAGTATATAATATTTTACTCACTCAGCCACAGGAATAGAACTTAAGGTTAAGTCAGGACAACTAAATATGAAGAAGAGTATTTCAGAAAGGAGAGGGCCATAGAAAGGGGACAGGGGATGAGCTCTGTTTTGAAAGCCTCACTAACCACTGCACAATATAGGCAGCAGCTGCAGAATGCGAGCAACTCACAGAACGGGGAAAACCAAACAGAGAGTCCAGCTACTGACCCACATAGGGGAAATGGGCTGGGGTTTCAGTTCTACCAAGTCAGTTGTCTACTTCTAAAGCCAAAGACCATATTCTTGAGAAATAGACAACAGTCTAGAATTTCTACAGCATATTGTTCATTCGCCATGGTCAGAATACAGTGCAAAATTACTAGACATAAGAGTACATATGAATTCTTACATATGTGTAATCAGTTCTAGAAGAAGAGGGACTGTGAAAGAGAGAGAAAGGGGGATATTTGAGGAAATGCTTCCAAATTTGGTGAAATATATAGGATATTGGCAATTTCTTTTTTGTCTTTTCAAGGCAGGGTCCCCTTTTAGTCCCAGCTGGCCTGGAGCTCATTTTGCAGACCAGGATGGCCTTGAACTCACAGAGATCTGTCTGCCTCTGCCTCCGGAGTGCTGGGATTAAAGGTGTGTGCCACCATACCTGGCATGGCAAATTCTTAATGGTAAGTACAAAGAAAACTATAATAGGCATATCATAATCAAACTATTGAAAAATCAAGATTAATGCTAAGACCTTCAAAGATTTAACTAGCAGGTAGTAACCAGGGGAACAATGATGTGTGTGACAACTGACTCATCAGAAGCCAGAAGACCATGAATTACATGCTTAACGTGAGTAAAAGAAAAAAAACATAGAATTTAAATCTGGTAAAGGTCTGCAGAATTATACTTTTAGAAAAATATTGTCAGAGCTGGAGAGATGGCCTAGCGGTTAAGAGCACCGACTGCTCTTGCAGAGGACCCAGGTTCGATCCCCAGCACCCACATGGTGGCTGAGAACTGTCTTTAACTACAGTTCCAGGGGAATCTGACACCCTCTTCTGACCTCCGAGGCATTTCATGACACACGGGTGCACAAACATGCATGCAGACAGTACATTCATACACATATGAAAATAAATTTAAAAAAATTAAGAAAAAAAGAAAAAATATTGTCATCCAAATGCAAATTAAAGCAAGATACAGCTATACACCTGTTATAGACCTGTTATACAACTGTTATGAGCTGCCAGATGTGGATCTACAGAAGGAGCACTCATTTATTGTTGGTGAGATTGCAAATTTGTGACTGACTTGGGAAGACACTTTGGCAGTTTCTTACAAAACAAAAGCAAACTCTTGCCATCTGACCCAGCAACTCTACCCCTTGGCATTCAACTACCTAAAGACAGTAACAACTTATGTACACACAAAAACATCTGCATGGATATTTATAGAATAATTGCCCAAAACAGGAAGCTCAGTGTCCTTCAGTAGAGGCACATGGAAGACCACAGGATGCTGGTAACCATGAATGGAAACAAACACAGCAGTGGGAAGATGGGGGGGCGGGGGCAGTGCATATTGGTAAGGGAAAGAAGCTGATTTGAAAGGCTGCATGCCCTCTAGTCACAAATACATGACATTCCAGAAAAGGGAAAATGTGGAGATCCTAAAAGGATTGTGGCTGCCAGGAGTTTTGTGAGCAGTGAAGTGCTCTGTGTAATACTGTGATGGAGAATAACATGCTACCAGATATTTGTTCAGTGCCTTAAAAACAAACAAACAAACGAAAAAAACCTAACAGGGTGGAGAGATGGCTTGACAGTTTAGACTGCTTGCTGTGCAATCATGACGATTGGAGTTCAGGTCTAAGTCAACACATACTAAGCCCGGAATCCCACAGATATCTGTAAACTCTAGTTCCCAGGGATCTAATGCCCTCTTCCAGCCTCCAACAGTGTGCAGAAGGTGCACCTATACACACATACCACACACACACACACACACACAGACACACACACACACACACATGCACACACACACACACACACACACACATGCATACACACACACACACACACATGCACAAATAAATAAAATAAATCTTAAAAATTAGAAACAAAAAAGACTATTAAAAATCCTTCAAAAAAAAAAACCACTTTCTTGTTTCATGTCTTAATTCATGTTTCCTTAAGCCAGCCCAGAAATAAAGTTTCAAGTGAAATGGCTTATTTATTTGATGTTGAAGGCTGAATTTTGTCCTCCTTACTAATTAAAAAAAAAATTATGAATAAGGCTGGGCCTGGTGGTGCACACCCTTAATCCCAGAACTTGGGAGGCAGAGGCAGGTGGATCTCTGGTAGTTCAAGGCCAGCCTGGTCTACAGAGTTAGTTCCAGGCCAGCTGGGACTACAGGGAGACCCTGTCTCTAAAAGACAAAAAAATATATTTTTTATTTTTTATTTTCACTTTCTGAGGGTATTGCATGTGTGTAAGTGGACCCATGTTGTTCAATGCCCAAGGAAGAAAGACAAGGGTATTGGATCCACTGGAACTGGAGTTAGGGACGGACAGTTGTTAGCTGCCGTGTGGTCCTAGGCAGTGCTTTTAACCACTGAGCCATCTCTCCAGCCCACCCCCAATTAAATTTATGTTCAAGTTTTAATGCCTATTATCCCAGCATATGATTGTATTGAAGATGAAGTGGTTTTGAGTGATTAAGTTAAAAAATGAAGTCTTGAGAGAGACCTTAACCCAACTTGACAGGTGCTATTGTAAAAAGAGAAGATTTAGTATTTATTTTTTAAAGAGAATTTGTTATTTATTTATTTATTTATCTGTGTGTTTGTGTGTGTGCATAACAGAGTAATGTAGACCAAGTGAAACCATTAATCAGTGCTTGATACATTTTCAAGTATCCATTAAGTACCATTTTTTTTCATTCCATTTCATGAAAACCCTGAAATTGGTGCTAGAAACATGTCTGTAGGTGCTGGGGTGTCTTTAGTGGTTAAGAGCATTTGTCCCTCTTGAAGAGGACCTGGATTTGATTTCCAGCACCCATATCATGCAACTCACAACAGCCTGTAATTCTAGTTCCAGGGGGATCAGATACACTCTTCTGGCCTCCAAGGGCACCAGACAAACAAGTGGCACATATATGTCCATGCAGGCACTCACACATACACATAAAAATAAATAAATAACCCAGGTGTGGTGGTGCATGCCTTTAATCCCAGCACTTGGGAGGCAGAGGCAGGCAGATCTCTGTGAGTTAGAGGCCAGCCTGGTCTACACAGTGAGTTTCAAGACAGGTGGGGCTACAGGGAGACTCTGTCTCAAAAGACCCAAAAAAATCAGTTAAATAAAAAACCTTAAGTAGTATTTCCAGGACTTGAGAAATGGCTTAACAGCTAAGAGTGTGTGCTACTCTTGTAGAGGATCCAAGTTTGATTCCCAGCACCCAAACTGGACAGTTCATAACTGCCAGTAACTCTAGTTCCAGGGGATCACACATATTTGGCCTTCATGGGCACCTGTACATATGTGCCCACCCCATCACACACATACTTAATAAAAAATTTTTAAAAATTTTATCCAATTATTAAAATGATTAGAATTTGAGTTGAGAATCTTAAGTATTAGCCTGGTGTATACTGTTATACAATAGTGGCTTAGTAATTGTTTAATATATTAAATACTTACATCTTTAGTATATGTTCAATAATAACTGATCTACATACATATATGATTTTCTTGTTCATGGGACTGGGCTGTATAGAAATTAAATTCTTTTGTTTAATTTGGAGGGGATTTTTGGTGAGTCACAGTCTTGGCATGTGGTAATGTGTGACCTTATTAGCTGTCTATTGACTTCAGGCATCGCTTCCTGAAATAAGGCTTCACTTCCTTTCAGGCTGACTGTTTTGCAGCTGCTTGGGTACTGTAGTGATTACTCCTGCCCTTCCCAGGAATTACCCTTGATAAGACTCCTAGAAAACAGGAGCCTATTTGTTAGTGGAGATGTTCAGGTACTTAAGAAAATTATCTTCGGGGCTGGAGAGATAGCCTAGTGGTTAAGAGCACTGGCTGCTCTTGCAGAGGACCTGGGTTCAATCCCCAGCACCCACATGGCGGCTGAGAACCGTCTTTAACTCCAGTCCCAGGGGAATCCGAGACCCTCTTCTGACCTCCGCGGCATTGCACGACACGGGTGCACAGACCTACATGCAGACAGTACATTCATACACATAAAAAATAAATAAATTAAAAAAATTAAAAAAAAAGAAAATTATCTTCAATTATGGAAAACATAAAGATTGGAAAGAATATTTGTGATCAGAATGGATGTTCCTTTTATTAGCAGTAGTAAGAGGAATGTACATTTAAATACAAAGTCCTGTTTTACATTAAAACAAAAGTAATTCTTGAAACATATATTTAACCAGAAAGAGCTACTTTTCCACCTGTGGAATAATGAATTCCCAAACAAATAATGAATGGTTTCAAGTTTTATATTTCAGATTCTAGAGTACATGCACTCAAAGGACCACAAATATAGTTATATAAGAAGACTACACAGTGGGAATCTTTTATCTTTCCCCATTATTTTTCAAAACTCACCAGTTTATAAGTTAACTTACTTTATATCACATCTAAAGTTACCCTGTAACTAATTTTTATAATAAAAACCCTTTGTTCTATTGAAAAAATGTTATAGTATTTTGTTTTTTCACATTTCTACACATTTAAGTATTTCCACTGAGTTTCATTTTGATGCTTTTAATCTTTCATTAATTTCCCCAAGTATTTATTTTAAACTATAATTAAATGGAATAATGTCTAAATTTGTAAAGTAAAATTTAAAATTCTTTCTCTAAAAAACCAGAAGCAGGCAAGGGAATAAACAGGAAACCTGTCTTAATCTATTAACGTAACCCAGTAATGTAATCAGATGGTCACAGAATTAGTTAGCATAGATCAACTGTTAAACAGGAGCAGATAAACTTAAGATAGCAGTTGAGTGTACAAAGTCCAGAGGTTAATAGCACCACTAGCAAGATTTTAATAGATAATAAATCTAACAACTTTTTTACTATAAAGAATCCAGAGATCCAATTTTTTTTGGGGGTCTTTTTTTGAGACAGGGTCTTCCTGTAGCTCTGGCTGTCCTGGAACTCACTCTGAATACCAGGCTGGCCTTGAACTCATAGAGATCTGCCTGCCTCTGCTTCCCAAGTGCTAGGATTAAAGGCGTGTGCCTCGGGAGGCAGAGGCAGGCAGATCTTTGTGAGTTCAAGGCCAGCCTGGTCTACAGAGTGAGTTCCAGGACAGCCGGGGCTACAGGGAGACTGTGTCTAGAAAAGACAAAAAAAAAAAAAATAATAATAA
>VZQC01003325.1:1361035-1412958 GCA_009823505.1 Rhizomys pruinosus
ATAGCTGTGCATGTATCTCTGCAGTAAGATGAGTCTTGTGGGTATATACCCAGGAGTGGTATGACTGGGTCAAATGGCAGGCTCATTTTGAGTCTTCTAAGGGTTCTCCACACTGCTTTCCATAGTGGCTGTACAAGTTTACATTCCCACCAGCAATGGATGAGTGTTCCCCTTTCCCCACAACCTCTCCAGCACTTGGTATCATTCGTGTTCCTGATCCTAGCCAGTCTTATTGGGGTAAGGTGATATCTCAAAGTGGTTTTAATTTGCATTTCCTTAATTATCAGTGATGTTGAACACTTCTTAAGATGTTTCTCGGCCATCTCTAATTCCTCCTCTGTGAAGTCTCTATTCAGATCTTTGCTCCATCTTTTGAGTGATTCATTTGTTTTCTTTCTTCTTTGTAGAGAACTAAAGAGAGAGATCCAGTTTTAAAGCTGTTCACTAATGGGATGGTGGTATTTGGCATGGTCTTAGTCTGATTTTGTAGATCTTATAAAACAAAAGAGACATTAGTAGAATTACCAGGAATATAAAACAGTATTTGTTCACAGTTAGGAAAAGTACCAGTCTTTCATTTTCATTAAGGCCTGGATTATTTGTCCCTTTTAAAGTCTAGTTTCAGAGTTTTAGAATTTAGTTATATATTATTAGCAATTACCTAATCTTTGGTTAAATCTTTTTTACTGAGTGTTTAAGTCCTAAACAATAACCAGCGCCTTTGCATACTTTCTTTCACTCATATGGCTTGTTGTCAGTTTGGACAGTGTATTTCTCACTATCCCTTTGCACCAGATAAAGTTTTCTTGTTTCTTTTGCAAATCTATATAAGCCCTTATTTTCAGTTCTTTGTTCAGAGGCCAAGAACTTGGGAACACCAGGCTTAGACCCCGACCACAGTAATAGGCCAGTTGAAGTTTCAGACCTCAGGGGCTTGGGAGCAGCTACTGGTGTCTGTAGCCTTTCTTTTACCACTTGTTCCATCTGCTGGGGATGAGTCATGCTCTTACCAACCATTGTTCTCTTGGAAGCCTTGAAGAAATTTCTCTCTGTGTTGACACTTCTTGATAGAGTCCAACTTTGGTGCCTCCATGACCATTCTGACCAAGAAGGCAGGTGATTCCCCAGCACTGCAAGGCCTTTGAGAGATGCCCCATATTCCCTGGGACCTAGCTGATATTGGTGGGTGTGATTCCTAATCTTGGTTGTCAATTTGACACCCTGGGAAAGAGGGGCCCTTAGTTGAGGAATTTCCTCCATGGGATTGGCCTGTTACCATCTCAGTGGAGCATTTTCTTGATTGCTAATTGATGGAGGAGGGTCCAAACCACTGTGGGTAGTGCCACCCCGAGCCAGGTGGGCTTGGGCTATACAAGAAAAATGACTGAGCAAGCCTGAAGAAGCCAGATGTAGCAGCTTTCCTCTGTGGTTCCTGCTTTGAGCTCCTGCACTGTGTTGGTTTGAATGAGAATGTCCCCCATAGGCTTCAACTATTCAGATATTTTGTCCCCAGTTGACTGCACTGTTTTGGGAAGTCTTAGAAGGTGTGGCCATGCTGGAGGAAGTACGTCACTGGGGGCGGGCTTAAGAGAGTTCAACAAGCTTTGTGGTCTCCAGTTGCTCTCTCTCTCTTTCCTGCATTCACTGGAAGATGTGAACCTCAGCTTTCTGCTCCAGCTCCTGCCACCATGCTTCCCACCACAATGGACTCTAATTCCCTGGAACCTTCAATCGTAAGCTCAAATAAACTCTTCCTTTTATAAGTTCCCTTGGTCATGGTGGTTTTATCACAGCATCAGAAGTGTGACTAATACATGCACTGAGGTTCTGCCTTGGCTCCCCTCTGGGAAGGACTGTACCCTATAGGATGAAGCAAACCCTGTTGTCCCCATTAGTTTTGGTTATAGTGTTTACCACCACAACAGGAAAGTGAACTAGGACAGAGGGCAATCATCAATTATTGTCTTTTTATGCTCTCTGTCCCTCACAAGTATATACTTCTAAATATGGTTGGTGAACACTCAAAAGATCACTTATACCAGTCTGGTACTTTTGATTTTTGTGCAACATTTAGATAAAGCTTAAGTAAGAACTGAGTGTTTTAAAATAAATCTTGATTAGACATACATTTTTGTTCCTAGATTCAATCCTTGTACATTTTTTTAAAGATTTTTTTTTATTTCTGTATGCGATGAATGTACTGTCTGCTTGCAGGTCTGTGCACCCGTGTCGTGCAATGCCGCGGAGGTCAGAAGAGGGTCTCGGATTCCCCTGGAACTGGAGTTCTCCTGGAATTGGAGTTTCAGACGGTTTTCGACCGCCATGTGGGTGCTAGGGATCGAACCCAGGTCCTTTGCAAGAGCGGTCGGTGCTCTTAACTGCTAGGCCATCTCTCCAGCCCAA
This sequence comes from Rhizomys pruinosus, assembly GCA_009823505.1. Classification (NCBI taxonomy): domain Eukaryota; kingdom Metazoa; phylum Chordata; class Mammalia; order Rodentia; family Spalacidae; genus Rhizomys; species Rhizomys pruinosus. Next base: position 1,363,439 of record VZQC01003325.1, read on the forward strand.
ATCCTTGTACATTTATCATCTCTAAATCTGAAGGTCCATGATTCAGTCCTGGGATGTACTTTTTTTTTCTTTTTTGGGGGGGGGCTTTTTGAGACAGGGTCCCCCTTTAGTCACAGCTGGCCTTGAGCTCACAGAGATCTACCTGCCTCTGTCTCCTGAGTGGTGGGATTAAAGCTGTGCACCACTATACCTGGGTAGGATTTTGTATTATTATGAAAGTTTTCCAGAATGGTGTTTAAAGAGATTATTGAGTTTGGATGGCATTTTAGGTAAGAGGTTTATTAGAAGGGTTGTTAACACCATAAACAGACTGACAGCAGCATGATATGTGGGCTGAGGAGAATTTAGGCCATGTGGCACAGTTATGGGGGTGGGTCCCTTTTTATAGTGTCAAAGAAGCAATAAAGAGGAAACTCTTTCAGGTTAAGAGAATAGAATCTCCGGCCTGGGTGGGGACCTAACATTCCAGTTGGGCCAGGTAAATCACCTGGTCACAGTACCACCTTTAGGAAGGTAGGCTCACCTTAAACCATGCTATCTGTCTAGTCATCTTTCTAGCCCCAACCCTAAAAATGAAATTTTAAAGCAAAACACACACACACACACACACACACACACACCATGGCTGGAGAGATGTCTCAGCAGTTGAGAGCACTGGCTGCTCTTGCAGAAGACCTGGGATTGAATCCTAGCACTCTCATGGTAGCTAACAACCATCTATAACTCCAGTTTTAGGGGATCTGACACCCTCTTCTGTCCTCTGAGGGCAATTGCATGCCATGGGTGTGCTTGCATACATGCATGCAATACACTCATACATATAAAATACAAATGTTTAAGAAAGGGAAAAAAAACCCCACCCCAGTTCTAGACCCTGACCATCTTTCCCAGCACACCTAAGTAATGGCGAGGACCCCAAACCCAAGATTTCAGCAATTTGACCCTGCTGGGGGGCACACCAAGCAGTGCTAGTCACAGGCTACCACCTCCATTTTTCAATTTTGGTTCTACAACCTTTTCCTAATGAATAGTTGCCTTCACCTGGGTTGCTAGGCCAGGGACTGGAAAGGTGGCTTATTCCTCCCTGAGTTTCCAATTCTCCTTCAGGAAAAATAGAAAAATTAAAAATTAAAAATTAAAAATAGAAAATAGAAAAAATAGAAAAGAAATATGCCAGGACTTTATCCTGCTTTGGTTGCCCAAATAAAAAATGCTTTTTGCTAAGATAAATTCTAGCTGTAATCATAGGACTTAAGCCTCTAACAAATTGGTTCCAGGGATATTAACTGATTTCATCTGTGTTTTAAATATAGTTCCTTGTGTTTCATGAACTATAAAGAGGTTTCAAAGAAAACTAAGACAGAAAGCGTTAGAACACGACCTTTCCCTTTTAAGACAGTTGTCCCTCTTGAAAGGGCAGATCCCACAACCTGAAAAGTTCAGGCCCATCTGCCCTGGAGCTCTCTCCCAGGGACAGCTGCTGATGTGACCAAGGAGCAGATCCTGCCTTGCTGCCCTAACCGTACTTGGCTTCTCTGCTGTGTTGAGCTAAGTCACAGATGTGAAAGTTCCTGGCAGCCCCCCCAAAATTATAAAAAGCTGGTAGTTCCTTTGTTCTGGAAATAGGTCAGGAGGCTTTCTCTGAAGAGGCTCCTCTGGTGTTGTCCCCCCCCCCAAATGGCTGCACTTTCTCTCTCCCTATCTTTCTTATTCCTATTCCTAATGGAGCATCTCCAGGTTTTAAAATGAAGTTTCTCTGTACTTTAAAATGAAGCTTTTCTACGTTTTATGAAGCTTCTCTTTCTCTTATGTGATTTCTAGTGTCATATACCATTTTCTGTCTAATGCTCTTTATCTCACGCTCAAGGCTCAATCATGGCTTGAAGGCCTTCCTCCTGCTAAGCCTCATTCCTGAAAGAAGTTATGTGTCAGCTTTTATCCTGGACTACCACTGCTGCTTGGTCATTATTTCTTTATTATTATATTTAACAGAAGGGGATCATCAGGTAGAGAAGAGAGAGACTGCAGCTAATGTAGGCAGGATGATTAATATTCTGAGACTACAGACATGGCTCTAAAGTCGCTTTTCCAAAACGAAGGCCAATGCGGCTACTCAGTGAGAATGTGGCCAATAGATGAAATAAGATTCTGTTGCTTGTGGGCTGGAGAGATGGCCAAGTGGTTTGGAGAACTTGCTGCTCTTGCAGAGGATCAGAGTTCACTTTCCAGCACCCACATCCAGTGGCTTAAGGTTCCTGTAACTCTGGCTCTAGAGGATCTGACACCCTCTCCGGTACAGGCACTTGCATAGAGATGCATGTACATTCATATAGACATATAATAAATAATGCAGCTTTAAAAATATTCTGTTGCTTAGACAGATAAAGTATATATCAAGAAGCATCATATCACCTTGAAAGACAGCTACTAATCAATCCAGTTGGTGCTTGTGACTTTGGGGACAGGTACACAGTCCAAAAAGTCACACGGGCCTGTCTGGTCTGTCTTTTATGATAAACCAAGAGGTGAAACTAAGCCACCATCTGTTCTTAACCTAATATAAAGGGTAAATACATTTAAAAATGATTTGTATTTTATGTGTATGAATTTTTTGCCTGCATGTATGTAAGAGCATCCATGTTATGCAATGCCCATAGGGGCCAGAAGAGGGCATCGGATCCCCTGGAACTGGAGTTACAAATGCTTGTTAGCTGCCATGTGGGTGCTAGGAACCAAACCCAGGTCTTCTGCAAGAAAAGCAAGTGCTGTTCACTGCAGAGCCAGCTCTCTAGTTCTTTTGTTTAGTTTTTGAGCAGTGTCTTGCTGTAGCCCCAGCTGACATGGCACTCTCCTGTATAGACCAAGCTGGCCTCAATCTCACAGAGACCGCCTGCCTCTGCCTCTCAAGTTCTCTGCCTCTCAAGTGCTAGAACAAAGACATGTGCTACTACACCTGGCTACATTTAAAGAAGGTGAGGAAAGGAAGAGGGGAGGAAAGGAGGGAGGCACAACCATTAGATTACTCAAATGCTGTCAAGGACAGTGCCACTCCATTTGAGTTCTTTTTTTTAAATTTTATTTATTTTTTTATGTGTATGAATGTACTGTCTGCATGTAGGTCTGTGCACCCGTGTCATGCAATGCCGCAGAGGTCAGAAGAGGGTGTCGGATTCCCCTGGAACTGGAGTTAAAGACGGTTCAGCCGCCATGTGGGTGCTAGGGGTTGAACCCGGGTCCTCTGCAAGAGCAGTCGGCACTCTTAACTGCTAGGCCATCTCTCCAGCTCCTCCATTTGAGTTCTTAATGAAGGACCTGCTCCAAGTCAGAGCTCTCCTATACAAGACTCCCATTCCCTCCCTTGAGCACCTTGCTCTCACAAGTGTCCTCTGTTCAGCCACACAAGTGAAAATGAAACATTTTTTTTTTGTCTTTATCTGGAGTCTCACAAAGAAAGAGAGGCTCAAGGCAAATAAACTTAATGGGATCCTGTCACCTTAGAAGGTGTCAAGCACAGAGTAGTCAGCCTAAGGTATTGAGGGTACAAAGCACAGGTGAGATCAAATATACCCTGTCTGCCATCTCTTTTTCCAGAAAGGGATGATTGTAAGGTCAGGTGAGGGGGACTGAGCACTGCTGCCTGGGCCCCTGGAGTGCTATGCAAAGCACAGGTAAGTTTGAGTAAGTCTTGTTCACGGCCTCTTCTCTTTACCTGGGGTCTGATCTCACATAGGGAAGCTAGAATAACTCGGACTCACCACCTCATCTCCCCACTGGAAGAGCAGGTCGAGCTGCCTCCTGGTATCCAGACTTATGGTTTAGAATGCTCCCCTGAGGAATGCCTCAGGTGGCCACAAAAGGTTTGAGATGCTGCTGCTCCCCCAAGGGGTGTGTTGGAGCAGGCATTAAAGGTTGAGATAAGAGATACTGGTACATCTGCCTCTTTTCATTCAGATGGACAGTAAGTCGTTGACATCACACATTTCCTTGGAGTACATTATTAAAAATTTGAACCAGTTGGACCCTCATAGCTTGAAAAAGAAGCAACTGGTTTTCTGTTCCAGGACATGGCCACAGTATGAATTAGAGGACAGGGAAGCCTCAAGGGAAGCATCAGTCATAATACTTTCCTACAACTTGATCTTTTTTGTAAAAGAGAGGCCAAATGAACAGAGGTCTTTTGTATACTAGACTGCTATGGACTGAGAGACAAGCTTGACTTTTGTAGAACTTGTACAACAGACACAGTCTTTGGAGCAGTTATCTATAGGGTACTATAAACTGAAGTACCTCAAAGGAAGGTCTCAAAGAAGACAAGATTTAAGGGAGATTAAGGGAGAGAGGGGAAGTTTTCAGATCATCCTGACCTGCAAGACAGACCATCCAATATCTAGGATGTTACATGGAAAGATATTATGTTTCTCTTGTATGAGACTCTTACTAGGGCTAAGAAAAAGTAACCTTATAGGCAGGGAGGATTTGGAGGACCATGCACAGATTACTCTCAAAATAGGCAAGGCAAAGGTACAACTGCTACTGAGACAAATGTTCCCTTGTCTAAGGACAAGCAGACAGTATCAGCTCATGAACCTCCTGGAAGGTTGACTCTTCTTTGAAGCAATAGCAGCATAAACACATGTTTGCATGTGTGCTCGAGAGGTTGAGGAGAACCTGATCCAAACCCTTTAGTTATACCAGGGTATCCACTACTGATCACAACTTTGATGAGCCTTCGTGAAGAGAGTAAAGGCAGTCTCAATGAAACATACTCTTCTGTCCTCAGATTCCATTGAGAGACAAATCATCTTAAAGGATGAGTTCATTACTTAATCTACAACAGCTATTAGGAGGAAGCTTTAGAGAATGGACCTTGGCTCCAGTTGAGCTTTAGAAAAAACTAAAAGTTGTCACTTCAGTGTTATAACACGGATGGGGGGAGGCTCAGGGAAAGGGAAGAAGTAAAAAAAAAAAGGAAAACAGTGCTCCTCTGGAGTCCTCCAGAACTTCCAACCTCAGGAACTACCAAAAATTCTCTTTCCACTCGTGTCAAGTATGAAAATCTGGGACAATTTTGAAAGTATTGCCAAAGGGGAGTAGAAAACACTCAGGGCCCTGTTCCATATACAACGGGGAATGTCAGAAGGAGGACTGGCATCCCCCCACCAGGTGAAGATCACAGGGATGGGGCCCTTTCCCCAGGTGGTCCAATAGGACTAACAGGTCCTAGGGTCCCATACCTTGCCCATGGATGATCAACCATCAATTTCAGGGTGCTCCATACACAAATTAAGGTTGAGGGAAAAACTGTTGACTCCCTTTTAGACATCTGAGTGACCACATTGTTACTCCTTTCCAACCTGGCCATCCCCTCCTCCCAAAGTACAACCAAAAGGGGTAATCTGATTGATTATTGAACAGCTTCTTTTTAAGGTTTCTCCTTCTGCTATTGGGAAAACTGTGTTTTCTCTAGTCATTCTTGTTTAATCTTGCGAGTCCCCCCGGTCTTTGGGATGAGCCTAGATGAATGATCAGGTCTTGTTCTGTCCTCCATCCATCCAACTTGCTGTCTTCCTCTTCAGGAAGTGACTGTTGATTCTAAAGTGTGGGTAACATAAGGCCAGGGAGGAACAGCTAGTACAGGCACCCCAATTCAAATATATCTTTTTTTTAGCATTTCTTTTTTTTTAAAAAAAATAAAGCTTTTTTAAAAAAAAAACACAAGCATCCTTCATGTAAAACCATTTTGCAATTATCTATGCTCAAACTTATACAGCCCAAGGTCCCCATTGTCCAGCTGGAGGGGCTTATATGTACAAGCATGTTGATCGAATAAGAGTCCAGTCTATATTGCTGTAGTTTCACAGTTCACCCCAATCGCAGCCCTTGCATTCTACCATGGCTCCTCTTATGCAGATTGTTCCCTAGGCTTTAGAAAAGGGGCATAAGTGGGCAAGAAGCAAAACAGTCTACTTTCTCTGGAGATGTAGTTTTGGACTCTGATCAGTTTGGGCTGTTTCCTTTCATGGGTTGCAGTTTATCCAGGAATAACCTTTTAATCTTACTAATGAAGCACAAGCAATTAGATATACAGGCATTTAAACAGTACTATTATGGTAGGTTACATTGGTATAGACACAGATGTTTGAATGGTATGCTAATCTATGAACTATAGCTTTTCTTTAAAAGATGGATGACAAGGTCTTACTGTGGCTTATAACATCTCCTAACCACTAGAGGACATAAGCTTGTGGCATCAGCCATGAATTATTCCTCCAAGGAGAGAGCTAATAGCCAATTATATTTGGGATATACAGACATATGGCTGCCACTGCTACACAGTATTTCCAGGCAGGTGAGGTGTAGCTGATGGTGACAGAGGAGCCTTGCTTGACTCAAGGAGACCAATATTTGTTTTATTGATTTAGTGGCCTTTGGTAACACTCACTGGCATTCCAGAGACCAACTGTACACTTGCAAGTGTGGTCTCAATACATCTTTCCCATGCTTACATGAGGTCTTCAACAGCAGGGCCTTACCACCTCTCTTCTTTCAGGTAACCCAGTTTACAGGCAAAAATCCTTTACATTTTGGGGGGGCTTGGACCCCCTAGCCAACATCTCCTTGGCAGAATAATCCATTGCTGATATCAGAGCTCTCCTGTATTAATATATTTTGCTTAATTACATAGTTTATAAAGACTTTAGTATTATATTTGGCTGTGAAGAGAGAATTATCCTTTCACAGTTCCTATGTCTATCAGTCAATTAAAGAAAGCAGTTATGGGCTGGAGAGATGGCCTAGCGGTTAAGAGCGCCGACCGCTCTTGCAGAGGACCCAGGCTCGATCCCCAGCACCCACATGGCGGCCGAGAACCCTCTGAAACTCCAATTCCAGGAGAACTCCAGTTCCAGGGGAATCCGACACCCTATTCTGACCTCTGCAGCATTGCACGACATGGGTGCACAAACTTGCATGCAGACAGTACATTCATACACATACAGAAAGAAATAAAATTAATAAAAAAATTAAAAAAAAAGAAAGCAGTTATACCAGTTTTATAAGAGATTACCTCTATAATATTCAGCTCTAATTTACAGTTAGGGAATGACTTCATTACCATCATGTTTTTCTTTGTTCTATGAAAAGGAGGTAAGAAAGTCTCTCATATTAAAACTTTGTGGCACCTGGAAGGTAAAGTTCATTAGGATACATTATAAACAGTTGTTACAAATAGGATTCATAGAGATGTTTGATGCCTATAGCAGTCTGAGGCTTTTCTTCCTTTTAATGTTTAGATGGGCCAACTTCTCTGCTGATATTTCTTGGTACATCCTGCACAATGCAATGCTGTATCTTTTCTTTCTTGGGCATTAAATTGGTGATGTTTTGACCTGTGAGAACATGCAAATCTTTTCACATAGTTAGTTTTAAGATTTAAATGGAAAAATTTGACAAAAGGTTTAATATATAACTGTATCCCCCCTTTTTTATTTTAGGTTTCTATTTTTCAACCCATGAATCTCAGAAAGGCAGTTGTAGTACACATACCTCTAGGCAGAAATCAAGGTGTAAATTTTTCATTAAATTTACCCAAGCTGTTTCATTGACTGTATGTTGTTAATTTGGGAAGCAAACTTAATTCCTTTAGTTAAATTATCCTATAGGTAAAAGAAAATGTTACAAGATGATACAACACAAAAATTATAGAGAACATTTGTATACATTGACCCCCAAAGTTGTTGTTATACAAATTATAAGTAAAACAAATGTGGACAATTTATATTTCCAATGTTGTTTAATATAGACATTTTTACTTTTACTAAATCCTAAAATACCATATAATATGTAGACAAATTTTGGGCAAATTCAGATAGCTGTTAAACTCATTTTGATTACATTAATATACATTAATCAAATATAGACCTGTGTCCCCCTCCCAACCCTCCCATCCCACCAGATTCACCTTTTCAGTCAGTTCTTTGATGCAGTCTTTTCTGTTGTTGGTGTTGTTGTTTTTTCCAATATTCATCACTCCCCACAAGAAATATTTACACTGGGTTATTGGTGCTAGCATCCACAGATGAGGGATACCATCCATTGTTTGTTTTTCTGGGACTGTGTTACTTCACTTAACATAATATCTTCTAGCTCCATCCATTTACCTGCAAAGTTCATGATGCTGTCTTTTTTTTTACTGCTGCATTGAACTCCATTGTGTAGATGTACCACATTTTCTCTCTCCACTTGTCAGTTGAGGGGCATTTGGGTTGGTTCCAGCTTTTTGCTATTGTTGAACAGAGCTGCAATAAATATAGCTGTGCATGTATTTCTGTGGTAAGAAGAGTCTTGTGGGTATATACCCAGGAGTGGTATGACTGGTCAGGTGGTAAGCTCATTTTGAGTCTTCCAAGTGTTCTCCACACTGCTTTCCATAGTGCCTGTACAAGTCTACATTCCCACCAGTAATTGATGAGTGTTCCCTTTTCCCCACAAACTCTCCAGCACTTGGTATCACTTGTTTTCTTGATCCTGGCCAGTCTTATTGGGGTCTTATCAGAGTGAGATGATATCTTAAAGTGGTTTTAATTTGCATTTCCCTAATTATTAGTGACGTTGAACACTTTTTAAGATGTTTCTCGGCCATCTCTAATTCATCACTTGTGAAGTCTCTGTTCAGCTTCTTTGCTCCATCTTTTGAGTGATTCATTTGTTTTCTTTCTTCTTTGTTTTTTGAGTAATTTATATATTCTGGAAATTAATGCTTCATCCAATGTATCTGTGGTGAAGGTTTCCTCCCACTCTATGGGATTTTTCTTCACTTCGTTGATTGTTTCTTTTGACGTACAAAAGCTTTTGAGTAAAATGAGGTCCCATTTGCCAATTGTCGACCTTAGTTCTTGCACAGCTGCTATCTGATTTAGGAAGTCTTTTCATATGCTTATGTCTTGTAGTCTGCTGCCAACTTTTTCTTCTATCGCCTCCAGAGTTTGGGGTTTCACGTTGAGGTCTTTAATCCATCTGGAGTTGACTTTTGTACAGGGTGAGAGGTAGGGGTTTAACCTCATTCTTCTACAAGTTGTGATCCAGTTTTGCCAACACCACTTGCTGAACATGCTGTCTTTTCTCCATTGTGTCTTCTTGGCCCCCTTGTCAAATATGAGATGGCTGAAATTGTATGTGCTCAGATTTGGATCTTCAGTTTTGTTCCATTGGTCAACAGGTCTGTTTTCGTGCCAGTACCAGGCTGTTTATATGACTATAGCCCTGTAGTATAGTTTGAAGTCTGGTATAGAGATCCCTCCTGTGTAGCTCTTTTCGCTCAGGGTTGTTTTGGCTGTTCAGGGTCTTTTGTTTTTCCAAATGAATTTAAGGACTTTTGTTTCCAAGCCTGTGAAGAAACTCTTGGGGATTTTGATTGGAATTGCATTAAATCTATACAAGAGTTTTGGTAAAATGGACATTTTTACAATGTTAATTTTCCCAATCCATGAGCATGGGAGGTTTTTCCATCTTCTGATGTCTTCTTCAATTTCTTTCTTTAAAAGGTTGGGAGGCAGAGACAGGCGGATCTTTGTGAGTTCAAGGCCAGCCTGGTCTACAAGGTGAGTTCCAGGACAGCTGGGGCTACAGGGAGACCCTGTCTCGAAAATACAAAAAAAAAATAATAATAATAATAAAAAAATAAATAAATAAAAATAAAAAAAATAAAAGGTTAAAAATTTTTGTTGTAGAGATCTTTGGTGTCTTTGGTTAGGTTTGTTCCTAGATATTTTATTGTTTTTGAGGCTATTGTGAGTGGGAAGGTCTCTTTGAATTCTTTCTCTAGTTGCTTGTTCTTGGTGTAAAGAAAGGCCATTGATTTTTTTAAGGTTAATTTTGTATCCTGCCACTTTGCTGAAGTGGTTAATCGTTTCTAGGAGTTTTCTGGTGGAGTTTTTAGCATCCCTTAAGTAAACAATCATATCATCAGCAAACAGGGAGAGCTTGACTTCCTCTTTTCCAATTAGTACTCCTTTAATTTCCTTTTCTTGCCTTATTGCTCTAGCAAGTGTTTCAAGACTATATTGAAGAGGAGTGGTGACGGGGGCCAGCCTTGCCAAGTTCTCCCTTTAAAGGGAATGTTTTCTGTCATTTCCCCATTGGATGCTATGCTGTGGGTTCGTTTCCGTATATGGCTTTGATTACATTGAGGAATGCTCCCTCCAATCCATTCCTTCTAGGACTTTAAGCATGAAGGATTGCTGGATTTTGTCAAACGCTTTTTCAGCATCATTGGGGATGCTGGTGGTTTTTGTCTTTCTTTCCATTCATGTGTGTGCTGTTTCTTGCTTTTTCATTATTTTGAAAACATCCCTGCATCTCTGGTTATGAATCCCAACTTGCCTGTCCTTTGATGGTGATCTTTGATGTGTGTCTGCATGCAATTTGCCAGTATCCTGTTTTAGAATTTGCCTTGTGTTCATTAGGGAGAGATGGGTCTATAATTTCTTTTTGTTGTATCTTGCCTGGTTTTGGTATAGAGAGATGCTCGCTTCATAGAAGAATTTGGGAGAATTCCCTCTATTTGTCTCATTCTAAATAGTTTCCGTAATAATGTGTTGTAGGTATTTTTGAAATGTTTTATAGAATTCTGCGTGAAAATTCTGATTCCTGGGCTTTTTTAGTTTGGGGTTTCTTATAAACATTTTCACTTTCTTCTGTATTATGGGTCTGTTTTTAAGTTGCTGATCTCTTCTCGGTTTTGCTTTGGTGCCTTCCCAGGGATTTCAGATTATTCATCCATTTCTTCTAGGTTTTCAAATTTTGTAGACGTCTATGTTCTTGAAAGTATTCCTCTATTATTGTCTTATCTTTTTATTGTCTGTTGTTGTATTTCCCTTTTCATCATGGATTGTATTGGATTGTATTGATTTGGATTGTTCCTTCCTTCTTTTGGTTTTTAAACTGGGCTAGAGGTTCTGTCTATCTTATTTCTTCTTTCAAAGAACCAACTTTAGGATTTATTGATTTTTTTTTGTATTGTTTTCTTTGTTTCTATTTCATTGATTTTTCTGCTCTGATTTTTGTTATTTTCTTGTTTGTTGCATTTAGGGTTTTCAATCTGTTGTGCCCTCCTTGATGTGCTTTTAGCTTTGTAGTGTTATATCATTCACTTTGTGCTCTTTCTGCTTTTCTAATGTAGGCACCCCAGGGCTATAAAACTTCCCTATTGGAAACTGCTTTTAATGGTATCTCATAGTTTTGTTGGTTGTGTTGTTCATGTATCAGTTCAGTAATGCTTTTAATTTCTTTCTTTATCTATTCCTTGAACCCATTCATTATTCAAGCGTGGGTTGTTTAGTCTCCATATGTTCTTATCGGCGGTAGGGCTTATCCTGTGTTGATGTTGGCTTTATTGCACTGTGGTCATATAAGCATTTTTTTGGTGATAAAATAATTTCAATCTTTTTGTATTGTGGAGGTTTCTTCTGTGTCCCCAGGATCGTGGTCATTTTTGGAGAATGTTCCATGGGGTGCTGAGTAGAAAGTGTAATTCTTGGTATTCGGGTGGAATATTCGGTAGAGGTCTATGAGGACGTCCATTTGGGTATCATATCATTCAGTTCAGCGGTCTCTCTGTTTATTCTTTGTCTGTTGATCTATCCAAGGGACCAGTGGGGTATTGAAGTCCCCAATTGAGTGTTACTGGGGTACTGGTGACCTTGTGGTCTGGAGAATTGGTCTTTATATAGTTTGTGCCACCAGAGTTTGGGGCCATATATATTAATGATTATGAAATCTTCTTGGTGAATTGTTCCTTGATTTAAAATGTTAATGGCATTCTTTGTCTCTTTCGATTTCTTTTACTTTGAAGTCTATTTATCTGATACTAGAATAGAAACACCTGCTTTCTTTTGGTAACATTGTTGGAATATTTTTACCCATCCTTTCACTTTAAGGTGGTGTCTATACTTGAAGATAAGATGTGTTTTCATAGACAGCCTATTGATTGATTCTTTTTCCTCATCCAATCTCCCAGTCTATGTCTTTGATGGGGAATTTAGTCCATTACATTTAAAGTTATGCCTGATAGGTTTTTGTTGCTTCCTTGCATTGTTACCATTTTTCGGTTTGGGTTTTTAGGTTTCTACTTTGGCAGTTATGCTTTTATTGTTTTCTCTTTCTGGGTGCCTGGGGATGTTTGCTGCTTTCTTCTGTTCTTTGAATTGCTTCAAGTATTCTCTGAAGGGTTGGTTTTCCGGACATGTATTCTTTCAATTTGTTTATGTCATGGAAGGTTTTTCTCTCTCCTTCAATTATAATCAACATTTTTGCTGGGTGTAGTAACCTGGGTTGGCATCTATTGTCCTTTAACACTGGGAATGCTTTGCTCCAGGTTCTTCTTGTTTTCATAGTTTGAGTTGAGAGGTCAGTTGTAATTCTGATAGGTTTCCCCTTATGGGTCACTTGTTTTTGTCTTGTGGCTTTAAGGATTTTGTCTTTGTTTTGGGTGTCTAGCATTTTAACTATGATGTGGCGTGGAGAATTTCTTTTCTGATCTTGTCTGTTTGGAAGTCTCTGTGCTTATTTTATTTGTATTGGTTTGTCTTTTTTTAGTTTGGGGAAGTTTTCATCTATTATTCTGTTGAAGATCTGATCAATACCATTCTCTTGGGATTCTTCTCCTTCCTGTATTCCTATGATGTGGAGGTTTGATCTTTTCATAGTGTCCCACAGTTCCTGGTTGTTCCACTTTTGTGTATTTTTAAATTTTTCATAATCTTTCCTTGAGGTTTTTAGTTGTTCTCTTCCAGATCTGATATTCTTTGTTCTGCTTCCTCCATTCTGCTTCTGAGGCTTTTTCCATTCCTTTCCTCTTGATTGGATGAGTGTTTGATTTCCTTTTTCATTTCATCTTCTGATTTCTTTAGTATTTCTACTTCTTTTTGGAGCTTCTCAATCTCTTCCTGTAGCTCTTTGCTTCACTGGTTGGTTTCCTTATCTTTTTCAGCATGGGATCTTTTCAGTGTTTCCTGTTCCTCTGGAGTTTGTCATTCTCTCTCTCTATGTCCTTCTTGAGTTCTTCATTCTCTTTTCTTAGTTCTTTGATCTTTATAATCTTGTAGTTCTTTAAATATGTTCTCAATTGTGTTTCTGATATCTGTGTCCTGGGCCATCCCCAGGGGGATCCCAATGTAGGAATCTTCCATAGGGTTGGTAGAGCTTGATGCGGGATTATTCTGCCCCTTTCCCGTGTTGTCTCTTCTTTGTGTTCCTGGCCTGTATTCCAATGTGAGTCCTAAATGCTTCTTCATTGTGTTGAAGGCTTGCTTTGCTTGCCTCCTTCAGATGCCTTCGTAATCCCAGTTGCGAGTGGGGGGGGACTGTGCACCTGCGCTTGCCTCAGCTGGACTCGGGAGATCTACTTACTTTTTCTTAATAAATCTAAGTTTACTTTACTCCTTGTCTCCTTTATTCTTCTTGGGGATAAGAAAATGAACTTGGCAGCCGCTGGCTGAGAGTTGCTTTGGTTACCATTGATTGTCTAGGACCCTAGCTAGCTCCAGGAGTTGAGCTCATTGAGAGTCTAGAAAGACTGTTCCTCTAAAACAAAACAAAACAAAACAAAACAAAACAAAACAAAACAAAGCAAAACAAAAGTAAACCCCCACACTGCTTTCCAGTAGCAACTAATGGTAGTTGGAGCAATTAGCAAGTCCTGAAAAACAGTAGAAACTAAGAATGAATTGGGGCCAATTAGCTAGGAAAAGAAAATAGGGACACTATGTAGTAATTTTTAAGTAGACAGGAAGTTGTACATATAAGTTTGTTTTAGGGGGTGGAGAGATGACTCAGTGGTTAAGAGCACTGACTGCTCATGGAGACGGTCTCTGTTTGAGTCCCAGCACCCACATGGTAACTAACAACCATCTGTAACTCCAGTTCCAGGGGATTCAATACCCTCTCTGACCTCTGCAGGCATTGTACCTACCTACACAGAGGCATTACACTCATACACACTGAAAGAAAAATGTTTGTTTAAATTGTGAGAATCTAAATTGTGATTTCCCTAGAAATAGAAGCAAGATGACAGCAACATAATATATGTTTTGATATATAAATGCTTCTGCAGGAATACCACCAAAGCACAATAAAGAGTACACCTGGGGGCTGGAGAGATGGCTTAGCGGTTAAGAGCACCGACTGCTCTTGCAGAGGACCTGGGATAGATTCCCAGCACCCACATGGTGGTTAAGAACTTTCTTTAAGCTGGGTGTGGTGGCACATGCCTTTAATCCTAGCACTCAGGAGGCAGAGGCAGGCAGATCTGTGTGAGTTCAAGGCCAGCCTGGACTATAGAGTGAGTTCCAGGCCAGCTGGGGCTACAGGGAGACCCTGTCTCAAAAGAAGAAAAAAAAAAGAGTCCACCTTAGGGGACTGACAGTCTGTGGGTATGCTGCATTCATAGCTCAACACCAAGTGCAGTTGTCAGCTGGTAAAGAGGCAACTCCCCTATAACAATCCAACTTAGCAAGAGGAAGGTATAAGTAATTTAATCAATATTTTATGTGATACAGGGGGTCTCAAAAATGAAGATCCAAAGATCCAGGAAAAAAATATGTTTTAATGCTTAGAGGAAATAAAAGAGAGGCAGGTTCATGGAAAGGAGCTGACACAAAAGGACCCTTCAGTATGTGCTTTGTTAGGAGAGAGCCTCATGACCATGGACAGCCAAAATCAGCCTTGAAGTGGGAGAGCTTTGGAAGAGACAGAGCACCTTAGCATGGGCAACATGGTGGGACACAAAAGGACCCTTCAGTATGTGCTTTGTTAGGAGAGAGCCTCATGACCAGGGACAGCCAAAATCAGCCTTGAAGTGGGAGAGCTTTGGAGGAGACAGAGCACCTTAGCATGGGCAACATGGTGGAGCCTTGAGGGGAGAGCATTCCTTCCTTCAGATCTGGAGAGGAGCAGCACTAGGAGAGATAGTGCCATGCACAGCATGATGGGTACCTGGAAGGGAGAGACAGATGCCAGTTCCAGAGAGCAGAGGGATTTTTGACCTTATTTTTTCCCAGATAAGGACTCAGATTCCTGAGCTTAGAGATATAGGTCAGTGGTAAAGTGCATACCTAGGATGCAAGAAGCCCTGGTTTTGATCCCCTGAACCATAAAAAATGTTTATTTAAATATATATATTTTTAAACAACTGTGAGATAAGCACTATTACCTGAGAGATGAAGAAACAGGAGGAAGGTGACTTGGCCTGGAAGTGATGGAGCTGTGCGTGAAGTAGACAGTCTGGGTTTATGGCTTCCATGCCTGTGTGCCTGAAACAAACAAGCCATGCACATACATGGTTATTTCCTGTTACCTGCTGTGCACATCCATGGTTATTCCATTACCTGCTGTGCACATACATGGTTATTCTCTGTTACTTGCCATGCACATACATGGTTATTCCCTGTTACCTGCTGTGCACATACATGGTTATTCCCTGTTACCTTCCTTGAGACAGTGTCATCAGTAACACTGTGTTCATTTGCAGATTTGGAAACTTAGAGGTCCATGTCTTCTGGGAAGTAGATGGCTTCTATACACATCATTGATATGTATAAAATAGTGGTAAACACAACCTGTTGCTGCCCTAATCAAACCATCCTACAAAACCAAAGACATATGAATACCACATTATCCTTCAGATATGTTAGAAACCAGTCACTCTTTTGGTTTTTTGAGGTTCTTCTGAAGCTCCCCATTGGATAAGTTACATTGTGGAGCAGCAACTTGTATGGATGGTTTTGGCTTTCCCTGGAGTTAGTGAAAGATGGCTAAATTGGCTGACAGTAGTCCTAACTGTGTGACCTGATCTTCCTCTTTGAAAACAGAAGGAATATTGTGACCAATCCTATGAATACCTTGACTTTTATTTGGTAAAAGGAAATAGCTCCAGGGTTTAAAGAAAGCTAATTTATTTATGCTACTGGTACCACCTGGCTACCATATATGTGGGTATTGAAAATAAAGTCTTATACTGGGATTAAATAAAAGACCTATAGATCAATGGAATAAAATCAAAGACCCAAACTTGAGTACACACAATTTCAGCCACCTTATATTTGATAAAAGAGCCAAAAATATCCTCAATGGAGGAAGGATAGCATCTTCAGCAAATGGTGTTGGCAAAACTGGAACACCATTTGTAGAAGAACAAAATTAAACCCCTGCCTCTCACCCTGTACAAAAATCAACTCCAAGTGGGTCAAAGATCTCAATGTGAAACCTGAAACCCTGAAGGTGATAGAAGAAAAAGTTGGCAACAACCTACAAGATAAGTCATAGGCATAAGAAAAGACTTTCTAAATCAGACAGAAGCTGCACAGGAAATAAAATCAACAGTTGACAAATGGGAGTTCATCAAACTCAAAAGCTTCTGTATAGTGAAAGAAACAATCAAGAAAGTGAAGAGAAAACCCACAGAGTGGGAGGAAATCTTCACCAGTGATTCATCTGACAGAGCAATAATGTGAAGAATATATAGACTACTCAAAAAACAAAGAAGAAAACAAATGACCTACTTAAAAGATGGAGTAAAGACCTGAACAGAGATTTCACCAGTGAGGAAGTAAAGATGGCTGAGAAATATCTTAAAAAGTGTTCAACATCATATAATTAGGGAAATGCAAATTAAAACCACTCTCAGATATCATCTCACTCTGATACAACTGGCTAAGCTCAAGAAAACAAAAGACACCAAATGCTGGAGAGGTTGTGGAGAAAGGGGAACACTCATCCACTGCTGATGGGAATATAAACTTGGACAACCATTATGGAAAGCAGTGTGGAGAACCCTTAAAAGACTCAAAATGAGCCTACCAGCTGACCCAGTCATACCACTCCTGGGTATATACCCACAAGACTCATCCTACCACAAAGATACATGCACATCCATGTTTACTGCAGCTCTCTTCACAATAGTGAAGAGCTGGAACCAACCAAAATGCCCCTCAACTGACGCATGGATGACAAAAATATGGTACATCTACACAATGTAGTTCTATGCAGCGGTAAAGAAAGATGACATCATGAACTTTGCAGGTAAATGGATGGAACTCAAAGCCATTATGCTAAGTGAAGTAATACAGTCCCAGAAAAACAAGTGGTGAATGGTGTCCCTCATTTGTGGATGCTAATACCAAATCCCCAGATGAAAGGAAAGCTGAACAATATTATTGTTATATTTCTGTTTATCTGAAAGCAACTATGTTGTTATCATGTAAATCTCCTAACGGGCTCTAGAATCAATCCACCACTTACTTTCAGACTGTGTAATTACTGTATATGAGTGGAAATTATGTATTCATATTTTAATGTGAATTCCTAAACATAAAAAAAGACTGAGAGAAAGATACAAGACAGTTATGGCACAGTGCATAATCTGGGATGGAGCAGGGGAGAAGGGAAAGGAGAATATATCTAAACTGAACTGAGAAATGTTGTCTGAAATACACAAAACATCGATTAAAGCATTATTATAAATGTTATGTGCTAAATTACATAAAGTATGTTCAAATAGAAAACAAGTCTCAGACTGTCCTGAAAATTTCTATTTTTAATCTAGTGAAAAGAGATACTTCTAATCACTCTGTTTCATCAACATTGTCATTAAATAATATTCTTGACTTGCCTTTCTCTGATATTAACATTACATTAGAAGAGCAACANGGGTGGAACTGGAGGCTGTTATGCTGAGTGAGGTGACAAGTCTCAGAAAAACAAACTACGTATATTATTCCTTGTTTGTGGTTTCTGACACCAAATCTCTATATGCAAATTAAAATGAATAACCATCAATAAAGATAACATGAAAATAATTGTTATTGCCATAGATATATCTTGAAATATATATCTCAATTTTTTCCACGTCTAAGATTTAGGACATTGTAAAGATGGGAACAGTTAAGGGATGAACTAATTTTAACAAAAGTTATTGCCACTTCTATCATAGTACATAATGTCTATATTAAAAGTAACTAATGGGATTATAAAGATGCAGTATCATTTCGGTGTTCTGCTAAGTACACGTGGCCTCTCCCTACTTGCTGGTTACATTCCTTTGAAACTTGAGGCAAGGTTTTTGGAAACCTACTTGCTGATAAATAAATGGCCATGTATGCTAAGATTGCTAAATCGCAATAGGGTTCTTCATGCTTAAAGATAGTAGTTAATTCAAAGGAATGATTATTTCTGCTCCAAGGAGCTATTCATAGCTGCATTTAGTTATGTTTTATATGTAAGACATTTGACCACTAAGTAAAACATCTTTGGAGTGAACCGACAGGTTTTTTGTCAAACCCATGTAAATATCTCTGAACATCTGGAGAGATTTGGTCATCTAGAATCTACCCTAAGACTTGCAAAGTGGTATATTCAAAATAACTGTTTCATATATACATATGAGTATAAATATTGCATATTTCATAAATTTTAATAACTAGGGGTGAATCTCTTAGGCCATGTTATTAAGTCTCATGGCATTAACTAAAAGCCTCCTATATAAGATTAAAATGGATGGCTATCTCCAGAATAGAAAACAGTAACATGCTTAAGCTACTCGGGGACACAAAATTTTTAATTTTCAATCCACTCCTGACTTGTACTGGAGTCCCATTTACAGCTATTAGATTAAATGGGCACAAATGTTCTTCATGTTTCCCTGCATTATACAAGTGATAACTCTGACATCTCTTTTCCACTTAACAAGATAATTTAGCTCAGGAAAAGCTGGATTCTACCTCCTTGAAACAGCAGTTTGCAGTCCAGGAGGAGACAGTCTGAAAGGATGTGGTAAACCCTTTCAGCTTGGTTCCTATTTATAGGTATGTGATACAACTCCTGTCTTCTGGAAAACTATAAATCAGGATTTAGGGGTCTGGGAAACAAGAGAGGCTGCTCTGATTGTGGTAACAATTACAAAAACAGAGGGGGAGGGAATACACCCCCTCCCTCCAGGATGTAATTTTGTCCTACAAATAAATAAAAAGCATTGGTGGATAAAGGCTTCAGTGCAAGTTGTGGGCTGCTCTGCCAGGAGTTGTTGTCGAGGAGGCTTTAAAAGCCCCCCAAACAAAGACCATTTGCCTATAACTTTGGATGCACACAGGAAATGGACAGTAAGGCCCTATTGCTGAATATATGGTGTGATATGTGTATGAAAAAAAATTATGTTGAGATCCTGCACTGCAGATCAGTAGCTGACCTTCACAGTGTCAGAAAGCACTATGCAAACAGCTGGGAAGAAATGGTTTCTGAAGCTTTACTACAGACTTCTTGTGCTACACTTTTACAAAGAAGATGTAGTGCAATCGTGGCAGCCTGGTAAATGTACACCCAGAAAAAAAAAAAAGCCCAATTCGATCTATGGCCAGCTCCCTGTTGGGGTAGGACACATGACTGACACTGTAGCCTTGGTGCCCCCTAATGTCAGGAGACTTTATTGACCACATTAGAAAGCTATTAAAAAAAAAAAAAAAAAAAGCCGGGCATCGTGCGCATGCCTTTAATCCCAGCACTCCGGAGGCAGAGGCAGGTGGATTTCTGTGAGTTCAAGGCCAGCCTGGTCTACAGAGCAAGCTCTGGACCTGCTGAGACTAAAAGGCAGACCCTGTCTCAATACCTCCCCCCAAAAGAAAGAAAGCTATTGGGAGCCCTTTGTCAAAGAGTTATAATGCCCCAAACAAGATACCATCCAAGCATATGTGTGTGTGCCTATAGAATAACCTGCTGTAATCTTTAATATTTGTTACTATTTGTGCTTTATTACTAGAATTAAAAGGAGATGGCTATATGATCCACCGGTCCGTTGCAAACAGAACTTGGACAGTCCAAGGAGTTTAACATGTCACCTCAGAGAAAAAAATGGATCTTCTATCTCTCACTCTCTCTTGCCCTCCCCTTCAAAGCCCAGGGACTCTCATGGAAGAGGTTGTTATGTCAGATTGTAAGGGCCAAGGGGGACGGGGGTGAACTGTGAAATCACAGCAAAAATGGACTAGATTTTTTTTTCTTTTTTTAAATGTTTTTTATTTATTATTATTTTGTATGTGCATGAATATACTGTCTGCATGTAGGCTTGTGCACCTATGTAGTGCAATGCTGCGGAGGTCAGAAGAGGGTCTCAGATTCCCCTGGAACTGGAGTTAAAGACAGTTCTTAGCTGCCATGTGGTGCTGGGGATCGAACCCAGGTCCTCTGCAAGAGCAGTCAGTGCTCTTAACCACTGAGCTATCTCTCCAGCCCCAAGATTTTTTTTTTTACTTGATCAACATGCTTGTGTAAGCAAACCTCTTCAACTGGACTTGGGGACTCTGAGTTGTACAAAAACTGGACTTAGATGTTAACTAATTGGGTTATATGGACACTCCTTATGTTTATTGCCTATGTGTGCTTACTGGCCAAATAAAAAAAACTAAGAAAGAAAAAAATAAAATTAAGTCTTGTCAGAAAATTTGCTACCATAAATATAAATGCTTTCAGGCACATCCATATCCTCTTTCTCTTCCTCCTCCTTTTTTGGTTTTGAGACAGGCTCTTATTAGCCCTTGAACTCAGTAGCCAAGGATGATTTGAACTCCTATTATTATTATTATTATTATTATTATTATTACTGTTGTTGGTGGTGGTGGTTTGTGTAGCCCAGCATGCATGGGGAGGTCAGAGGACAACTTACGGAGGAAGTTCGTTCTCTCCTTCCACCAAAGTTTCCTAGGATCAAATTGGCAAGTGCTTTTACCTGCTGAGCAGGCGCACCAGTCTGATGTGATCCCTGACCTGCCTGCTTCTATACCCTAAGTGCTAGGGTTACAGGCATGTGCCACCTTGTACGGCTCTTCTTTTATTAGGATTTAAAGTCAGAGGTTTAACTACGTGTTTGGTAGATTCCTCTCGGCCTATGGTAGGGAAGAATGTTGAGGGGTGGAGGAAGTGAGGGACAAAACAAAGCTGTTTACATTATTGCTGGAGAAAGGTGGGAGCAAAGCATACCTCAGTGGAGGGCAGGAATTAGAGGGAGAGAGAGAGAGAGAGAGAGAGAGAGAGAGAGAGAGAGAGAGAGAGAGAGAGAGAGAGAGAGAGAGATTCTTTTCAACAACTGTACACTGTTACCTGCAGCTTTTTTGGCCCAGCTGTCTCAAGTTGTCCCTCAGCTGCATACTTGGAAACAAAAGCAACCTGGGATGAGGTAAGAAGTATGCACACACCAAAGAGGCCTTGAGGCAGTAAGTAATCACAGATCACACACTCTTGACCTGAGTGCTGCTGCCACCTTTTATGAAAGACTCCTTTGTACCATCACGGATGGTACATGAAATCTGACGTTGCCAGATTCCAGATTTGTTTAAATCTGATATAGGCACATCAGTAACATATCATTTGGGTCTTGGATGGAGTACAGTGATTTCAAGTGAAAACAGCTTCCACCTAGAATCTAAATGTCTAAATGTATCAAGTGAGTTTTCCTTCCATAACCAGCCCCATAGCAGCAACGTTTAGTACTGTTGATAGAGGAAAGCTTTGTGGTTGCTTTTTCACATTTGATCTCAGTCAAAGGCTGATAAGAATATCAAGGTTTAGGCCAGGCGTGGTGGTGCATGCCTTTAATCCTAGCACTCGGGAGGCAGAGGCAGGCGGATCTTTGTGAGTTCAAGGCCAGCCTGGTCTACAGAGTGAGTTCCAGGTCAGCTGGGACTACAGGGAGACCCTGTCTCAAAAAGACCAAAAAGAAAAAAAAAAAAAAAAAGAATATCATGGTTAGTTTTCAGTAGGCAAATGATTTATGTTTCATGGCATAAACTATAACTACAAGTTAGGGTTCCTGGCTATTTCGGGTTTTGATTATGGGAAAAAGATGTTTTGCAATGTCTCAAATACAAAAAGAAACTTATTTTTCCTTAGGCTTACAATATATTGTCATATCAGTATAGTTTTGTTTTATTGGCAAGAACTTTCAGTACTGATGTGAAACCAGTCTTTAATTATTACAAAGCCTTGATAAATTGTTTAAAATTTCATACTGAATTCTATGCTTTAAAAAATAATTATCCGTGCACACCAATGATGATGATGCAATTCATGAGTGAATAGTTGACTATTAGAATGATGTATATTTGATGCAAGGAAAATCTGTGGA
The DNA here is from genome assembly GCA_009823505.1 of Rhizomys pruinosus. NCBI lineage: Eukaryota > Metazoa > Chordata > Mammalia > Rodentia > Spalacidae > Rhizomys > Rhizomys pruinosus. The sequence goes on from VZQC01003325.1 coordinate 1,385,604, forward strand.
TTTGTTGAGATATGCTAGCATAGGTAAGAGCTGTCAGACACTACTACCTCTTTAACTCTAAAAAGTTGTGTGAATAAGAGAGCTATATAAATGGCTTAGATCTGTTGGAAATAGTCTAGGCAGTCTTGCCTGACAATTAGATTTTTCGTGCATATGAAACTGTAACTTAACATGGTCTCTGCTTGAAGGCTGTTATGCTCTGGGTTCTAGGTGTTTTCTTTTAGACCTCAGAGTTTTAAAGAATAAAAGACACTTTTTTTTTTTTTCCACAGGGTCTCAGGTAGCCCAGGGTACATGATAATTTTGATAGCAGGCCCATTCGAATTTTGATTTAGAAAAATTCTCAGCTTATTTTAAAAGGAGACATACCCTAATTTTTTGTTTGTTGACATATTCCTTGACAAACACTTCCTACCCACCTTATCTTTCGAATGATTCAACATGTTTGGTAAAGCTTCAGGGATAATCACTAGGTTTTTGAGACCAAGGGCACAGTGTCAAGTAATGAAACGTTCACTAGCTCAGCAATGAAGCAGCGCCACCAAGTGGCTGTGAACTAATTCAACAGCTTCTTGGAAACACTCCAAGGCTCTCTGGCTGCTCTTTAATAATGTGGAAACAAAGGAAAGTCAAGATGAGAAAATGCAGTATTTCAAGTGTTGAGATGCTTGGCTTTAGGGCTAATCTGTAACACTATGTAAGGGTTAGCTAACAAGTCCTTTTTGAACAGGAATATATGAAAAGCAAGACACATTATCACAAAATGAGCGACACAAATTGTATCTTGAGAGAATTTAGCATTTGCTAAACAATGTTATGTACCTTCCATGTGACCAAGATTCACTTCAAGTCGGGAGCAGCATATTTTCTGTATGTACAGCAAGTTTCTGAGAAATTGAATTCCTTTTTTAAATTTTTATTTATTTTTATGTGTATGAATGTATGAATTACATGAATGAATGCACTGTCTGCATGCAGGTTTGTGCCATGGAGGTCAGAAGACGGCGTCAGATTCCCCTGGAACTGGAGTTAAAGATGGTTCTCAGCCACCATGTGGGTGCTGGGGATCAAACCCGGGTCCCCTGAAAGAGCAGTTGGCTCTCTTAACTGCTAGGCCATCTCTCCAGCCTGAAATTGAATTCCCTTTAACCGCTGACTACCATTCGCAACTTATTATTAAAATATTTGCTATAATGGCTAATTTTGATTGACAACTCGATAGAATCTGGAATGAACTGACAGACCTGCCTCCCACGAGTCTTCAGGGGTATTTACAGGAAACATTAACTAAGGGGCGACCTTCCCTGAGAGTGGGCAGCACCTTCTGTTGGCAATTCAGATATAAATAGGTCCGAGGAAGGGCCAGTTGTGGTACAGCCTTTAATCCCAGCACCCCGGAGGCAGAAGCAGGCGGATGTCTGTGAGAACAAGGCCAACCTGGTCTACACAGTGAGTTTCAGGCCAACTGGGGCTACAGGGAGACCCTGTCTCAAAAACAAACAAACAAGCAAGCACAATCTGAGGAAAAAGCTGTCATGCTTGCTTGCCTGCCTTCACTTCTCACTGGGGAATGCCTCTCTCCTACTGTTGCCCTTACCAGCCATGGTTAACTAGCATTAGAGCCCAGCTCCTTTGGCTGTCCAATGTGGATTGAAGACCAGTACCTCTCCAGGAATCCTCCAGGCCTTCAGTACCATAATGGAGCTGCTGAGACACCCAGTTTAGCAGACTGAGCAGCTACCAGGTTCTTAGCCTCTCCATTGTGTAGAAAGCCATTGTTGGACTCCCCACCCCATAGTGTAAGCCACTGTAATAAACTCTTTATAAACTTTCTATATATTCATTTTACCAGCTTTGTTCCTTTCAGAAATCCTAATACACTTGCTGACTGGGGAAGGCTTATAAAACACAGAAGTAGGAAATAACAAGGGGAGAGTATAGTTCATGCTCCGCTCTTTTTTTGTTTGTTTGTTTTTCTTTTGTCTTTTTGAGATAGGGTCTCCCTGTAGCCCCAGCTGGTCTGGAACTCACTATATAGACCAGGCTAGCTTTGAACTCAGAGATCTGTCTGCCTCTGCCTCCCAAGTGCTGGGATTAAAGGTGTGTGCCATCATACCTGGCTCATACTCTGCTCTTAAGCACAATCATTGCAATGTGTGATTATTTAGTGTCGACCTGAAGCACAAACTCTGCCTTAGTCTATGTTGTAGCTGGGCCATTTTGTAGCTGCAAACTGGACAAGTTGTTTAGCCTTTTCCTTGCCTCAGTTTCCTCATTTCTAGGATAGGGCTGATGATACCTCTATAATGTAGAGTTGTTATAGGATTAGACAAATTGTTACATGTAAATATTTTGGAACAAGGCCTGTACATATTAAACACTGTATTCAGTACTACTTTCCTGTCTTAATTCCTTCCTTTGCTAAAACCAGGAATCCTGTTAGGAGCCAATCATTTACTTATTTATTTATTTATTTTGAAAGCCAATTTTTATTGAAGCTTTGTGCACTTCATACAAAATTGGAGCCAATCATTTATTAAACCATGTTTTGATCTGTTGTTTTTTGTGCTTTGTGTTTCTTTCTGTACTTTTTTTCCTGTATTTTCGTGTATGAGCATATTGCCCACATGTAAGTGCACCCATGCTATGCAGTGCCCAAAGAGGTGAGAAGAGGGAGTCAGATCACCTTAGAGTTATGGACGGTTGTTAGCTACCATGTGGGTGCTGGGAATTGTACCTGGGTCTTCTGTATATAGCAGCCAGTGCTCTTAACCACTGAGCCACCTCTCTAGCCCCATCATTCTGTATTTCCTTAATGCTGAAACTACAAAATATAATTTTTATTTTCACATTACAGTGTAATATTATTTATTCATTAGTATAATTTTTTTGTGGTGCTGAGAATTGAACTCGGGGCCTCATGTCAGGCAAATGCTCAGCTATTGAGCTATAGCCTCAGCTCATTAATATAATTCTTTTTTTTAATTCTTTTTTTTCAATACAAAATCCCACACTTTAATGAAAGTAGGGAACAGGGACTGCAGCTCAGATTAACCCCCAGAACAGTGGAGCTGTCTGTGCACGGTGTACACAAACATTCTCACAAGGCCCAAGGCCCATGGCCAAGCCCCACAGCCAATTCCCAGGCATGCACACAAGATGACAAAACAAGCAGAATAATAACCCATAGTCTTTTACATCCCAAATGTCCTGAGAATTGTGTTTATTCAACCACATAAAATTTCTCTAGGAGCTGTGGCCTGCATTCAGCATTGTACAGATAAAAATATATGACTTTTAACACAGACCTAAATACCTTCATCTTTCAAAATCAGAATTCACACAAGTGTCAAGCAGGCAGAATTCAAGTTCTGAGTTTTCGTATATAGCTTTCATTTGTATTAAACACATTTATTTACAACGTGGATCGAGAATAAGGGGCTATTAAGGCCATTTTCTCATCATGAAACACTGCAAAATATGTACAGAAGTACAACCTAATATAGGCAAAGATTCTAAAAATCATTTTTCTTGGCTTAACATAATTGATTATCAGTTTGAGTGAAGAGATAGCTTGCGGCGATAGCACCAAGCAACAGCAATGGAGCCATGAGCCTCTGCTGTTCATCCAGTCATCCGCAGATCTGCAGCTGAGGTGCACCTTCACCTGGGACAGATGTGCAGCACTCCCCAGGCCAGCCTGAAGGGCACCTTGCCCGCAGTCGCCTCAGTTCCATTTCCAAATTCACCTCAAGGTCCAGTCAAAAAACACTTCCAAATAGAATCCTGCTAAAGGGCCACTCAAGCCAAAGGTGTGCCTGACAGGGAGGGTCTGAGGGAAGCCTCCAGGAACCCATCTCACCTCCGATGCCTGCTGTGTCCAGGGTGGTCCGGTTCATAGGATGGCTCCTGCGATCACATGACCTTGAGTGCTCCGGTCTTCTTGTGCTTTCCAGAATTATCTGTCCGCTCTCGCGACCGGCTTCGAGAATGAGAGGAGCTCCAACTACGAGACTTGTGTGGCTTCTGAGTGAGGTACTTGCAGTCCTTAGTTTTCTGGGAGCTCCTGACCTCTGAGCCTTTGTAAGGAGCATCACGGTGTACCTGCCTTGGAGGAGAGTTACTGCGGCTCCGAGATAGACTCTGTGACTTGGACTCACTTGAGGTAGAGCCACTGTCGCTTTCTCTCCTCTTAGGAGAAGCAGACCACGATGGTGACCTTGAGTAGCTCTGTTCACGACCCCTGCTTTGGCTCTGGCAAGCCATTCACAGGGCTGTTGGCCTTGGCTTTCTTCCGGCCCTCCACTTTCCCCTGGGCATTCTTCACAGAGTGTGGGGAAGATTTGTTTCCTTTACCTTCCTTGGGGGATTCTACCAGCCTGGGAGCAGGCGAGAACCCTGAAGCACTGTCCACAACTGGAGCAGCCCCTGGCGGCAGGCCCCTAGCGCGTGCCAAAGGTGTGCTTTCTCTTCTCCACTTCAACTTTCCAGGCATATCAAATCAACCTTTTGCCGTGTAGAGAGCTGCAGGATTTCTAAGCAAATTTCTTGAATTTCTTCCTCAGTTGCTCCAAACAAAAGAAACCAGTGTGGATGACTGGGTAAAGGGATCTCCAGTGTTCGGGCAGCGAGATAGATGCTGGCACAAGCAATGCTGTCAGGCTGGAACCTCCCGAAGACATCAGTGGGAAGGCTGTCATCCATGTAGTTCCATGCAGTCTGGACCAGGTGATGATTACGGCTCACACTCTAACCCCTGAAGCTACATAACAATTATTTTTTCTCTCTCAGATGACTAAGACGATGGAGCACACTGATGACATCCCGGGTGCATCTTGGAGCCTCTTCTGTTTTGGAGACCAGGTGAACACACGCCATGGACACGTGCTCCGTGGAACAACACCTGCCCTGTAGCCATGGCCAGGATGCCGGCCGCCTGGATGAGCTCGCAGCCCACCAGAAGGAGGAGGCCGGTCTCTGTATAGGTATTAAGGCCGCTCGACATGCACAGAGTGAAGCGGAGCTTGTTATTGGGCATCGGGCAATTCTCCAGGGTGATGAGTACAGCCTGTCCCAGATTGGCACGCCCTGTGGCCCTGGTGCGGCTGCCCCCGAGCCCAAAGTGCTGGCCGCTGCCTTGGGGGCCGCCGACCCCCTAGTATAATTCTTAATGATTGGTAATACTATTGTCTTAATTGTACTATTTAGACTGGTAGAAAACTATGGACATGATCAGGAAGCAGAATTTTATCATTTACATGCAACATGAAGAGGAACAGTATCTTTCTTTAGGCAAAAGTGAACACATTTCCCCAACAGAACCTGAAGAATGGAACATGTGTTCTGGAATCCTATACTCCTAGTTATATCTTCATTAGGCTAGGAGATGCACTCACTTTTTCTCTCATCCAGCACCTGTGTATTTGTGCAGAGCACATGGTGCTAAGTGCTGGGGAGGTAACACTTTAGTTAGCTTTCATCAGGCACTCAAAAGAGATGCAAGAGACAACACTGGGAGAAGAAATGGATTCCAGCTGCTGAAGTGGAGATTTAAACTGATGACTAGGCATTTTCTGAAAAAGGCTCCTGGGCAGGAGTTGGAAATGAGTAAAATCAGAGGTTAAGAGTAGCTCTACTATGTATACGACGTATGGTAGTAGTGTTGGGAAGAGTAAAATGGATGATGGGGAGGCAGCAGGATGAGAAATATGACTGAGGGTGCTGTTTGGGCCAGAACAGGAAGGCCTGTGTCTTCCTTCCTCTCTTACTCTCCACCTTAGTTATTTTTGGTCTTCTTGAGATAGGGTCTCCCAGTAGACCCAGCTAGCTGGCTTGTAACTCACTATGTAGATGAAGCTGGCCTCGATCTCATAGAGATCCACCTGCTTCTGTCTCCTGAGTGCTGGGATTAAAGATGTATGCCACCACGCCCAGCATACACCAACCCCATTTTGTTTTTTTCTCTCTCCAGGTCTCTTATTGAACCTGGAGCTCTGGTGATACTGGCTGGCCAGCAAGATTCAGGGATCTACCTGTTTGCTTCTCTCCAGTGCTGGGATACAGATGTACAATGCACTGGCCTGACTTTCAAATCAAGGTTTTAAAGCAAGAAATAAACTTTCAGGAGAGTAATAGCAAAGTAGACAAAAGTCAGGACTAAGGCTAGATTGGAAGTAGGAATGTACGAAGGTTAATTAATATATGTGATCAAGCCAGGTATGGTGGTACATGCCTGAATCCTGGCATTTGGAAGGTAGAGGTGATCTTAAGTTCAAGGCCAGCCTAGGTCACAGGAGCAGAGGCCAGCTTGGAATACACTGTGATACACTACCTCAAACACAAAAACAAAAGAACAAAGCAAAGAAAAATGAGATTATTTGAATGAAAGAAAGCTAGCTTCAAAATGTTTTGAAGATGTAATAACACTCATCTGGGTAGGGTATCACGGAACAGAAAAGCAGTGGAGAACAGAGCTCTAGCTTTGAGTAAGCACAGACGACATTAAGAGATTAAAAATACAACAGGCAAAGCAAGCTGGAAAAGAGGGGAAAGGAACAGGTTGTCCGTCTAGACATTCTGTGCTTAGTTATGTCACTGAAATAGACAGTTGTAAATTTAGGGCTAGGGCTTGGGAGGGCAGGGTTGAAATGCTAGCTTTGAAACAGTAGAATGGAAACCCTGGGAAGAGGTGAGATCATCTGGTTAGAGTAAACAAACAACAAACAAAAAACCAAAAAAAACAGATGCTCAAGAATGAAACCCCTGGAAATCCTCACATTTAAGAGGCAGAGAGGAGTTAGCAAACAGATTTGGAAAAACAACTGGGACAAAGAAGACAAGAAGAGCTCACGAGAAGGGAATGGCTAACCAGGCTCCCCGAGACAAGTGGAGGACTGAGAACCGGTGATGGGCAGTGCTGTGACTTCACCTGTCAGTGACCTTAGCAAAGGCAGTGTGATGCTGGAGGAAGGGGAAGCAAGTGGCCAAGGCAGTGGCAGTTAACTCTTACTTCAGTATGTCCTTTGGGAAAGAGGCATTAACAAGAAGGGCAGCGATGTGGGTGCGGCACATTCACAACAGAGGCTTGAGATTTCTGCACAAGAAGTCTTGGTTGTTGGTTTACTAACCACATAGGTTTATTTCAGCTATTGGTCAAAAACTAGGAATAAAAGAAGTTAAAGGCTCCACGCATCCAAACTACTATACACACACACGTATGTAAATATCTCCCTCTCCATCTCAGACTGGCACACAAAGCTTTAACCTTAGTTTGAAGAGGGTGAGAATCCCATCTTGGACTAGCCTTTTATTTGGGTTACGATGAAAGCAGTTACAAACAGCGCAAAGGATACAGTCATGTGCCACATAATATTTGGGCCAAAAAGTGGGCCTTAAAAATGATGTGGTTCCATAAGCCTCTATCCCTTGGTGAGATCACAGCTTAAGCAGGCATTAATGTGCACAGTGAAACTGCCTGAAGACACATTTTCAGAATGTAACCCAGTAAGCGATGCATGGCTGTAAATAAGGATGCAGCAGGTGAACTTGGCTGTCTACTACTTTGTGTATCTCAATTTGGTGATCTCAGCAGTTCTTGCAAGGTAAATGTCAGAGAATCATAGTATTATAGACTATGGACTTTCTTTTTATCAGAAATAATTTTAAATGAAATTTCTGTTTCTAAAAAAACTCCCCACATTGCTCAGATAAATGTCTGACTCTTTGGAACTCTGGGCACAGCTATGGGGCAGTCTTGCTTTCCCATGGACATTTATCTAGCACCTTTTCTTTCTTTAAATTTTTATTTATTTTTTTAATTTTTTTTTTTTTATTTTATTTCGGTATGTGTATCAATGTACTGTCTGCATGCAGGTTTGTGCACCCGTTTCTATTTGTTGTAGCCCTGCCAGGTCTTCTTAAGAAAAGGTGCTAGGGGGCTGGAGAGAGGTCCTAGCGGTTAAGAGCACCAACTGCTCTTTCAAGGCAGAGGACCCAGGTTCCGATTCCCAGCAAACCCCACATGGCAGCTGAGAACCATCTTTTGCTTCCAGTTCCAGGGAAAGCAGACACCCCTTTTGAACATGCCGCATTGCACTATACGGGTGCACAACCTACATTCAGACAGTACATTCATACACATAAGAATAAAAATTAGGGCTGGAGAGATAGACTAGTGGTTAGGAGCAACCGACTTCTCTTGCAGAGGACCCAGTTCGATCCACAGCACCCACATGGCGACTAAGAACCGTCTGTAACTCCAATTGCCAGGGAGAACTCCATTTCAGAGGAATCCGGACCCCTCTTCTGACTCCCGTGGCATTGCACGACACAGGTGCCAAACCTACATGCAGACCGTTACATTCTTAAAGAAAATGTTTAAAAATGAAAACAAATAATAAAAATTTAAAAAAACAGAAAAGGTGCTAGATAAATGTCCATGGGAACCGCCAAAACAACGTAACCCCCACACTGCTTTCCAGTAGCAACTAATGGTAGTTGGAGCAATTAGCAAGTCCTGAAAAACAGTAGAAACTAAGAATGAATTGGGGCCAATTAGCTAGGAAAAGAAAATAGGGACACTATGTAGTAATTTTTAAGTAGACAGGAAGTTGTACATATAAGTTTGTTTTTTAAGGGTGGAGAGATGACTCAGTGGTTAAAGCACTGACGGCTCATGGAGAGGACCCTGTTTTGAGTCCCAGCACCCACATGGTAAACTAACAACAATCTTAAACTCCAGTTCCAGGGGATTCAATACCCTCCTGACCTCTGCAGGCATGGTCAACCTACCTACACAGAGGCATTACACTCATACAAACTGAAAGGAAAATGTTTGTTTAAATTGTGAGAATCTAAATTGTGATTTCCCTAGAAATAGAAGCAAGATGACAGCAACATAATATATGTTTTGATATATAAATGCTTCTGCAGGAATACCACCAAAGCACAATAAATAGTCAACTGGGGGCTTTGAGAGATGGGCTTAGCGGTTAAGAGCACACACCGACCGCTCTTGCTTAGGACCTTGGATCGATTCCCAGCACCCACATGGTGGTAATGAACTCTTTCATTTAAGCTGGGTGTGGTGGGCACATGCCTTGAATCCTAGACTCAGGAAGCAGAGGAGGCAGATCTGTGTGAGATCAGGCCAGCCTGGACTATAGAGTGAGAGTTCCGCCAGCTGGGGGCTACAGGGAGACCCTGTCTCAAAAGAAGAAAAAAAAAAGAGTCCACCTTAGGGGACTGACAGTCTGTGGGTATGCTGCATTCATAGCTCAACACCAAGTGCAGTTGTCAGCTGGTAAAGAGGCAACTCCCCTATAACAATCCAACTTAGCAAGAGGAAGGTATAACTAATTTAATCGATATTTTATGTGATACAGGGGGTCTCAAAAATGAAGATCCAAAGATCCAGGAAAAAAATATGTTTTAATGCTTAGAGGAAATAAAAGAGAGGCAGGTTCATGGAAAGACTGACACAAAAGGACCTTCAGTAAATGTGCTTTGTTAGGAGAGGAGCCTCATGACCATGGAACAGGCCAAAGCGGCCTTGAAGTTGGGGAGAAAGCTTGGAAGAGACAGAGCCACCTTAGCAATAGCAACATGGGGGGACCAAAAGGACCCATCAGGGTAGTGCTGTTGTTAGGAGAGAGCCTCATGACCAGGGACAGCCAAAATCAGCCTTGAAGTGGGAGAGCTTTGGAGGAGACAGAGCACCTTAGCATGGGCAACATGGTGGAGCCTTGAGGGGAGAGCATTCCTTCCTTCAGATCTGGAGAGGAGCAGCACTAGGAGAGATAGTGCCATGCACAGCATGATGGGTACCTGGAAGGGAGAGACAGATGCCAGTTCCAGAGAGCAGAGGGATTTTTTACCTTATTTTTTCCCAGATAAGGACTCAGATTCCTGAGCTTAGAGATATAGGTCAGTGGTAAAGTGCATACCTAGGATGCAAGAAGCCCTGGTTTTATCCCCTAAACCATAAAAAATTTTTATTTAAATATATTTTTTTTTAAACAACTGTTGAATAAGCACTATTACCGGAGAGATGAGAAACAGAGAGGTGACTTGCCTGTAAGTGATGGAGCTGTGCGTGAAGTAGACAGTCTGGGTTTATGGCTTCCATGCCTGTGTGCCTGAAACAAACAAGCCATGCACATACATGGTTATTTCCTGTTACCTGCTGTGCACATACATGGTTATTCTCTGTTACTTGCCATGCACATACATGGTTATTTCCTGTTACCTGCTGTGCACATACATGGTTATTCTCTGTTACTTGCCATGCACATACATGGTTATTCCCTGTTACCTGCTGTGCACATACATGGTTATTCCCTGTTACCTTCCTTGAGACAGTGTCATCAGTAACACTGTGTTCATTTGCAGATTTGGAAACTTAGAGGTCCATGTCTTCTGGGAAGTAGATGGCTTCTATACACATCATTGATATGTATAAAATAGTGGTAAACACAACCTGTTGCTGCCCTAATCAAACCATCCTACAAAACCAAAGACATATGAATACCACATTATCCTTCAGATATGTTAGAAACCAGTCACTCTTTTGGTTTTTTGAGGTTCTTCTGAAGCTCCCCATTGGATAAGTTACATTGTGGAGCAGCAACTTGTATGGATGGTTTTGGCTTTCCCTGGAGTTAGTGAAAGATGGCTAAATTGGCTGACAGTAGTCCTAACTGTGTGACCTGATCTTCCTCTTTGAAAACAGAAGGAATATTGTGACCAATCCTATGAATACCTTGACTTTTATTTGGTAAAAGGAAATAGCTCCAGGGTTTAAAGAAAGCTAATTTATTTATGCTACTGGTACCACCTGGCTACCATATATGTGGGTATTGAAAATAAAGTCTTATACAGGATTAGCATAAAAGACCCATAGATAAATGGAATAAAATCAAAGAACCAAACTTGATACACACAAATTTCAGCCACTTATATTTGATAAAAGAGCCAAAAAAAAAAAAAAAAAAAAAAAACACTCAATGGAAAGAGGTAAGCCATCTGCACAAATGGTGCATGGCAAATTGTGGATTACCACTTGTAAGAATGAAGGAAACTAGGGGCTGGAGATATGGCCAGTGGTTCAGGATGACAACCGCTCTTTCAGAAGACCCGGGTTCGAGGCCCCAGCACCCACATGGCAGCTGAGAACACTCTGAAACTACTCCAATTCCAGGGAACTCCAATTCCAGGAAATCCAACACCCTCTTTTGACACCCTCTTCTGACATCAGCGGCATTGCACGACACGACACAGTGCACAAACTTGCAGCAGACAGTACCTTCATACACATACAGAAATAAATAAAATTAATAAAAAAAAGTTAAAAAAAGAATGAAACTAAACCCCTACCTTTCACCTTGCACAAAAATTAATTCTAAATGGATCAAAGATCTCAATGTGAAACCTGAAACTCTGAGTATGTTAGAAGATAATATAGGCAGTGACCTACAACGATAATGGGGGTAGGAAAAGACTTTCTTTTTTTAAAATGTTAATTTATTTTTATTTTCGTAGTGGTACTTCTGCATGTAGGTCTGTGTGCACCCGTGCCTGGCAATGCCGCGGGGTCAGAAGAGGGGTCTCGGATTCCCCGGAACTGGGAGTTCTCCCTGGAAACTGGAGTTCAACGGTTCTCAGGCCAGCCATGTGGGTGCGGGGAAGCGAACCCGGTCCTCTGCAAGAAGCAAAAGACTTTCTAAATAAGAAAGCAGCGAGTTGCATAGAAACTAAGGCAACAAGCAACGAGTGGGGATCTTATTACATCTACTAAAAAGCTTCTATATAGCAAAAAGAAAAAAATAAAGAAGTGAAGAAATAAAAATCCACAGACTGGGACAAAATCTTCACCAGTGAATAATGTATATCTGACAGGTTTAACAGACAGAATATGGAAAACTACCCAAAAAAAAAACAAAGGTCCAAAGAAAATAAATGACCAATTAAAAGATGAGCTAAAGATCGGAACAGAGACTCTCAAAGAAGAACTAAAATGGGCTGAGAAACACCTTAAAAACTGTTTAACATCATTAGTAAATTAAAGGAAATGCAAATCAAAACCACTTTAAGATTTCATCTTATACTGGTAAGATTAGTTATGATCAAGAAAACAAATGACACTAATTGCCAGAGAGGGTGTGGAAAAAGGGGAACAGTTATTCATTGCTGGTGGAAGTGCAAATCGTTCAACCCTGTGGAAAGCAGTGTGGAGAGATGCTTTTTCGTTTTTTTTTTTTTTTTGTCTTTTTGAGACAGGTTTTTCCCTTTAGTCCCAGCTTGGCCTAGAGCTCAACTATGTAACCGCAGGTTGGCTCTGTGAACCCACAGAGACCCGCCTGCTCTGCCTCCTGAGTGCTGGGATTAAAAGCAGCACACTACTATCAATATACGGGCTATAGAATTCTTAAAAACTAAAGAATGAACCTACCATTTTACACAATTAATACCACTCCGAGGGTATATAGCCCAAGGAGGATCCATAGCAGAGGATGGTGAACAGGCCTCTGTACTGCTGCGCTTTTTGCACATAGCAAAGAGCGGAAGCAACCCACATATCGCCTAACTGATAGTAGATAATGAAAGATGTGGTAACATTTATGCAATGGAGGGGTCCTATGCAGCAGGTGACAAAGGAGACTCATTAAATTTGTAAGGCAAAAACGGGTGGACCTGGGGCTGGTAATGCCTGAGTGAAGGTACGAAGTCTCAGAAAAAAAAACGACGAATAGTAAATTCCTGTGTTTGGTGGTTTCTGAACACCAGATCTCTATATCAAATTAAAATGATAACAATCAAAAAGAATAACATGAAAATAAATGTTGATTGGCCATAGATATATCTGAATATATAGCTCAATTTTTTTTTTCCACGTCCTCAATTTAGGACATGTAACGATGGGAAAAGTTTAAGGGTGAACTAATTTTAACCAACGAGTATTGCCACTTCATCATGTACTAATGTCGATATTAAACGTAGAAACTAATGGGATTATAAAATCAGTATCATTATCGGTGTCTGCTAAAGGTACACGGGCACTCATCCCTACTTGCTGTGACAATCCCTTTGAAACTTGAAGGCAAGGGTTTTTGAAACCGACTTGCTGATAAATAAAAGGCCATGTATGCTAAGAGTTTTAAATCGCAATAGGGTTCTTGAAGCTTAAATATAGTAGTTAATTCAAAGGAGTGATTATTTGTGCTCCAGGGAGCCATTCATATCTGCTTTTAGTTATGTTTTATATGTAATACATTTGACCACTAAGTAAAACATCTTTGGAGTAAACAGACAGGCTTTTTTTGCTAAACCATGTAGAATATCTCTGAACATCTGGAGAGATTTGGTAATCTAGAACCTACACCAAGAATTGCAAAGGGGTAAGTTCAAAATAACTGTTTTCATATAGACCATATGAGTAATAAATTTGCAGATTTCATAATTTTTATAACTAGGGGTGAATCTCTTAGGCCATGTTATTAAGTCTCATGGCATTAACTGAAGCCCTCCTGTATAAGATAAAATGGATGGCTATCTCCAGAATAGAAAACAGTAACATGCTTAAGCTACTCGGGGACACAAAATTTTTAATTTTCAATCCACTATCCTTGACTTGACCTGGAGTCCCTGTTATAGCTATTAGATTAAATGGGCACAAATGTTCTCCATGTTTTTTCCGCCCTGCATTATACAAAGTGAATAACTCTCAAAGCTCTTTTCCACTTAACAGATAATTTTATAGCTCAGGAAACTGGATTCTACCCCTCCTTGAAACAGCAGTATGCAGTCCAGTGGGAGACAGTCTGAAAGGATGTGGTAAACCCTTTCAGCTAGGTTCCTGCCTATAGTTATGTGAACCTCCTGGTCTTCTGAAAACTATAAATCAGGATTTTAGGGGTCTGGGAAACAAGGGAGGCTGCTCTGATTGTGGTAACAATTGACAAAAACAAGAGGGGGAGGGAAACACCCCCTCCCTCCAGGATGTAATTCTGCCTTACAGTCAAATAAAAAGCATTGGTGGATAAAGGCTTCAGTGCAAGTTGTGGGCTGCTCTGCCAGGAGTTGTTGTCGAGGAGGCTTTAAAAGCCCACCCAAACAAAAACCATTTTCCTATAATTTTGGGTGCACACAGGAAATGGACAGTAAGGAGGCCCCTATTGGCTGAATATATGGTGTGGATATGTGTACGAAAAAAAAGTAATGTTTGAGATTGGTGTCCTTCACTGCAATCAGGAGCCTGACCTTCAAAGTGTCAGAAACACTATGCAAACACTGGGAAAAATGGTTTCTGAAAACTTTACTACAGACTTCTGTGCTACACTTTTACAAGCCAAAGAAGATATAGTGCAATCGTGGCAGCCCCTGGAATGTAACCCAGAAAAAAAAAAAAAGCCCAATTCGATCTATGGCCAGCTCCCTGTTGGGGTAGGACACATGACTGACACTGTAAGCCTTGTGCCCCCTAATGTCAGGAGACTTTATTGAACAACATTAGAAAGCTATTAAAAAAAAAAAAAAAAAAAAGCCCGGCAAATCCCGTGCGCTCCTTTAATCCTAGCATCCGGAGGCAGAGGCAGGTGGTTTCTGTGATTTCAGCCCAGCCCTGGTCTAAAGAAGCAAGCGCTGGACCTTGCTGAGACCTAAAAGGCAAGACCCTGGTCTCAATACTTCCCCCCAAAAGAAAGAAGCTATTGGAGCCCTTTTGTCAAAGAGTTATAATGCCCCCAAACAAGATACAATCCAAGCATATGTGTGTGTTCCTATAGAATAACCTGCTGTAATCTTTAATATTTGTTACTATTGGTGCTTTATTACTAGAATAAAAAGAGATGGCTAAATATGATCCACCGGTCCGTTGCAAACAGAACTTGAACAGACCCAAGAGTTTTGACATGTCACTTCAGAGAAAAAAATGGATCTTCTCTATCTCTCCTCTCTCTTGCCCTGCCCCTTCAAAGCCTAGGAACTCTCATGGAAGAGGTTGTTATGTCAGATTGTAAGGGCCAAGGGGGACGGGGGTGAACTGTGAAATCACAGCAAAAATGACAGATTTTTTTTTCTGTTTTTAATGTTTTTTATTTATTATTATTTTGTATGTGCATGAATATACCGTATGCATGTAAGGCTTGGTGCACCTATGTATGCAATGCTGCAGACGTCAAAAGAGTGTCCCTCAGAATTCCCCTGGAAACTGGAGTTTAAAGACATTTCTTAGCTGCCATGTGGTGGCTGGGGATCGAACCCAGGTCCTCTGCACGAGCAGTCAGTGCCTTAAAACCACTGAGCTATCTCTCCAGACCCAAGATTTTTTTTTACGTGATCAACATGCTGGTGGTAAGCAAACCTCTCAAACTGGACTTGGGGACTCTGAGTTGTACAAAACGGGGGACTCAGATGTTAACCAATTGGGTTATATGGACACTCTTTTATGTTTATTGCTTATGTGTGCTTACTGGCCAAATAAAAAAAACTAGAAAGAAAAAAATAAAATTAGTCTTTAAAAATTTGCTACATGAATTAAATAATGCTTTCAGGCACATCCTATCCTCTTTCTCTTCCTCTTCCCTCCATCCTTTTTTGGTTTTGAGACAGGCTCTTATTAGCCCTTGAACTCAGTAGCCAAGGATGAGTTGAACTCCTGAGTTTATTATTAGTATTATGATTATTATTACTGTTGTTTGGTGGGGTGGTTTGTGTAGCCCAACAATGCATGGGAGGTCAGGGACAACTTACGGAGGAAAGTTCGTCTCGCCTTCCCCAAAGGTTTCCTAGGATCCAAATTGGCAGTGCTTGTTACCTGCTGAGCAAGGGGCACCAGCTGAATGGGGGTGATCCCCTGACCTGCCTTGCTTCTATATACACTAAGTGCCTAGGTAACAGGCATGTGCCACCTTGTACGGCTCTTCTTTTATTAGGATTTAAAGTCAGAGGTTTAACTACGTGTTTGGTAGATTCCTCTCGGCCTATGGTAGGGAAGAATGTTGAGGGGTGGAGGAAGTGAGGGACAAAACAAGCTGTTTTAAATGATTTGCTGGAGCAAGGGTGGGAGCAAAGCTACCTCAGGTGGAGGCAGGAATTGAGGGAGAGAGAGAGAGAGAGGAGAGAGAGAGATAGAGAGAGAGAAAGAGAGAGAGAAGAGAGAGGAGATTCTTTTCAACAACTGTACACTGTTACCTGCAGCTTTTTTGGCCCAGCTGTCTCAAGTTGTCCCTCAGCTGNCCCAAAGGGCAGATTTCACTGTTCTTGGTTCTAATAGAGCCTGATACTCATGAGACAGAATCAGCACATCACTGCCATTTCCGCTGTAGTCCAGGAACTTTTTTTTTTTTTTTTTTTGAGACAGGATCTCCCTTTAGTCTCAGCTGGCCTGGAGCTCACTATGTAGACCAGGCTGGCTTTGAACTCACAGAGATCCGCCTGTCTCTGGCTCCCAAGTGCTGGAATTACAGGCTACCACACCTGGCACTTATCTTCTAAAAAGCAAATGAAGAGATGTTCATTTTCAGCTCAGCCAGTTCTTTGTATATGCACATATGGTATGAAAATCCACACCTATGTGTCAGAGGGCATTCATCCCTGGGCACACATGGAGGTCAGAGGGCACTGGGCAGCCTCCTCTATTCAATTCTTACTCCTTTGAGACAGGGTCTCTTCCCTGAACTTGGAACTCAAATTTTTCAGCTAGGCTGGTGTATTAGTCACTTTTCTGTTGCTGTGATAAACCACCACGAGCAAGGGAACTTATAAACGGAAGAGTTTATTTGAGCTTACGATTGATGGTTCCAGGGAATCAGAATCCATTGTGGCGGGAAGCATGGTGGCCGGGGCTGGAGCAGCAAGCTGAGGGTCACATCTCGCAATGAGCACAGGAAGTCAGAGAGAGACTGGAGACCACAAGGCTTGTTAAACTTACTAAGCCTGCCCCCAATAATGTACTTCCTCCAGCACGGCCACACCTTCTAAGACCTCCAAGAACAGTGCCACCAACCGGAGACAAAATGTCTGAATACTTAAAAGCCTATGGGGGACACTCTCATTCAAACCACCACAGCTGGCAATTAGCTAGCAAGCCCCAGCAATCTTTCAGTCTCTACCCCCGAGAGTGCTGGGGTTTTAGGAGTGTCTGACTGAGATTGTACCTAGCTTGTTAAGTGGGTGCTGGGATCTGAAGGAAGGTCTTCTTGGTTATGCAACAAGCACTTTTAACACTGAGCCTCCAGCTAATTCTTGATTTCGTTTTCTATGATCATCAGCATAAGGACATCTTACATAATTAATGGTGGCAAGAGATGTTATCTTTAGGGACTCTTAGGGAAAGCCCAGATCAAATCTGGCTCGTTTTACTCAGGGAAGCTTTCTTGAGATACATAAATCTGGATGATATTTCACATGTGATCTTCAGGGTAGGGCAATATCAGCACTGGAGACCTGGCAGTTTGACATTTCTTCCACATCTAGAGAGAAGCACTTTTCAAAAATCATTTGTCAGAGCAGGGGACAGCTCAGAGGTAGAGTTCTTAGCTAACATTCATGAGGTCTTAGCCTTAATCCCCAGTACCACAAAAATAAAAACTAGCAAGATAAAAAAAAACCAAACCAGATATCAAGTATTATTTTGGTACTTTGAGCATGGTTTTGCTACCCCTGCAACTACATGTGACACTATTTCAAACTGCTGCATTAATTTCCTAATGACTGAGGGACTTAAGAGCATAAAACATATTTTTTTAAACATAATTTTTTAAAAATTTTATGTGTATGAGTGTACTGTCTGCATGTAGGAGGTGCACTCATGTCATGCAATGCTGCGGAGTTCAGAAGAGGGCGTCGGACTCCCCTGGAACTGGAGTTAAAGATGGTCCTTAGTGGCCATGTGGGTGCTGGGAATCGAACTGCAAGAGCAGTTGGTGATCTTAACCACTGAGCCATCTCTCCAGGCCCATAGAACATATTCTTAGTCCCTTAAGAAGATCTGCCAAATTCTCTTGCTAAGGTTGGACATCTTTCAGGAGAGACACCAGTTACTTGGGTGGCTTTCGAGTCAGGTACTTCAAACATATTCCAGGAGAAAAAACAACTTCCTTGAACTTTCTGATTCTTATTCACACTTTTGCTAAACCTAAAAATGCCAAATTTTGATTAGAATTTGAAAATGGTAACCAGGATTTCTCAATGTATCTTAAACTGTGAAAAATTACCAATGACAAAGAAAAAGGCTTATATTACATTTAATAGTGTTAATGCTGAAGACATTTCATATTTTCATGAAGGGTAACTACAGGTGAATTGTTCAATCCTACCAGGAAACAAAATGCTCTAAGTAATATTTTGAACACTGTTTCCCCTGCAGAGAGAACTGTTCAGAGTTGCTGGAGGTGCTGTAACACATCTGCTGAGACTCCCAACTGTTTAACTAAACTGGCTGTCTGTTCTAAAATCCAAGTGAGGCTTGGTTTTTCCAACTGCGCATGCTCTTGTGTTCGGCAACATTCTAAATGTGAATGATCTATCCCACTAGGACTCATGTCACAGTTTTTGTTAAACTCAGCATCATTTCCACAGAGGGTTTCATCTTTAGTTTCATCAGTCTTTTTCCCAGCTGGAACTACAGGACATAGGTCCATATCCTCAATGGAGTCCAATAAATCTGTAACACGGGGATGTGGCGTGACTGATCTCAGATGTCCGAGCACGCACTCCTCACACTGGCCAACTGCATCCAGAAGATTATTTATTGTACTGATTAGAGTCGAACCATTATCATGAAGGTGACACCAGGAGAGCAAAGCACTGAATGAAAATATAAACAAGAGTTAAACTGGGAAAAAATGAAACAGTCACAAGCATTCAGAGTGCTGAGCCCTATACATTTTCCTCCTAGAGACACCATGCAAAAATGGATCAGTGACAATAACGCAGGTCAAAATCAGGAATGTAATGGCATAAATAACATTAAATAAGAGTATCTTTTAATACCTATTAATCAAGAAAACAATCATATATACTGCTTATAATTCATACTCCCCCTTTTACAGGTATGCATCTACTTTTTAAATTTTACTTGATGACTATGTAACTTCTTTAGAGAAAGATCAGAAAAATAGGTTTCTCTCTTTTTAAAAAATAAATATTTTTATGAACTAGAGAGAATGCTCAGCAGTTAAGAGCACTGGCTGCTGTTACAGAGGACACAGGTTCAGTTCCTAGCACCCACACGGCAGCTAACAACTGTCTGTAACTCCACTTCCAGTGATCCAACGCCCTCTTCTGACCTCTGGTACACTTACATACATGCAGGTAATACACTCATGCACATAAAATAAAAATATTTTAAAATACTTATTTTTATTTTTATGTGTACAAGTATATTATTTGCATATATTTAAGTTAGCTGCCATGTGGGTGCTGGGAACTGAACCCAGCTCCTCTGCAAGAGCAGCAGCCAGTGCTCTTAACCAGAGCCATCTCTCTAGTCCCAGTTTCTTTTAAAAACGGAAAACCTACATTTGTTAAACTATTACAGACTGTTATAATTAGGAGTATAAAAGACTTCATGAGCCAGGCGTGGTGGCGCACGCCTTTAATCCTAGCACTTGGAAGCAGAGGCAGGTGGATCTTGGTGAGTTCAAGGCCAGCCTGGTCTACAGAGCGAATTCCAGGACAGCTGGGGCTAAAGAGACCCTGTCTCGAAAAGACAGAAAAAAAAAAAGACTTTATGAAAGGTTACAAAGTACTGTCAATGTAGTCTCAAGTCAATGTTTTTATGACAGTACTGGGCACCAGTGCATTGTGCATGCAAGGTAAGCCCTCCACCAGCTAGCAACAGCTCTAGCCCCAGTTCTCCTTTAAAGACATTAAACAGCTCCTAAATTAATAATTTTTTTTTAAGGCTTTTTGAGGCAGAGTCTCCCTGTAGCTCCAGCTGGCCTGGAACTTACTCTGTAGAGCAGGCTAGCTTTGAACTCACAGAGATCCACCTGCCTCCACCTCCCAAGTGCTGGGATTAAAGGTGTGCACCACTATACCCGGCCTAAATGAGTAATTCTTAATCTTTGTTACATATTAGAATCACCAACAGAGGTGATTCTACTTTTCTTGAAAAAAATGTTAAGAATTCTACTTAACAGATTTAATATTTTTCTTTACTTTTTTGATACACCTACTTTCCTTCCTTCCAGATTGTTTAGGTAATATAATAAAATAACTTTGGGTGCTGGGGATTAAACCCAGGGCTTTGTGCACAGTAAGCACACACTCTACCACTGAGCTACATTCCTGAATTTTTGGGGGTGTTTCATACAGAACATGTCACTCAGTCTTGATCACCTTCACAACCCTTTCCCACTGGCGCCTTCCCGCAGCCCCCCACTGGAATGATTCACACATACTGTCATTTGTGTCGTTAGTGTCCCTGCATGTTCCTCAGTGCAAGCCATCCACCAGGTCTAGTATAGTCAGCCTACCCAGAGTCCCTTGCTTTAAGATCAGCTCTGCAACAGTAATCAGCTGCCAGTATTTCAGCTGAAGGTATTTTAAAGGTGAAATCAGCTGAAATAAAAGATTCAGCATTGGCTTTCTAAGCCAATTAAAAAGGATTAATTACCTTGATGACATGAAGGTGAACACTTATAGCTTTTTCTGTTGTACTAAAGTGTAAACTCTAGTTCTGGACAGTTCAATTTTCTTTTTTCTTTAAGACAGAGACTCCCTGTAGCCCCAGCTAGCCTGGAACTGGCTATGTAGACCAGGCTGGCCTTGATCTCACAGAGATCTACCTGCCTCTGCCTCCCCAGTGCTGGGATTGAGTCTGGCCAGTTCAATTTCCTAAGAGTCTCAAAATAATGGGTTTGGCTCAAATTTTTTTTCTTCTTCTTTTAAATTAGTAGTTCTTTGTAGCAGTCCCTGTTTTTCTCTATGGAGGATAAAGTACCCTCACTGAAGCAGACGGCCACACATACTTAAGCCCTCCGACTACTTGGCTTTACTCTCTGCCATTCCTGACTGCATGGCATCCTGACAGATATTCAATGTTCAGGACTAAAACAAACAGAATATTTCTTTCTTTTTTTTATTATTATTTTTACTTCTTTTTAAAAATTTTTTAAGTTTAATTTAATTTTTTATTATTATTTTTACTTTTTTTTTTTTTTTTTTTTTTGGTCTTTTTGAGACAGGGTCTCCCTTATCCCTACGTCATGCGAAACCTCACTCTGTAGACCAGGCTGGCCTTGAACTCACAAAGATCCGCCTGCCTCTGCCTCCCAAGTGCTAGGATTAAAGGCGTGCGCCACCACGCCCGGCTATTTTTACCTCTTATGTGTATGAGTATTCTGCCTGCATGTAGGTAGGTGCACCCATGTTGTGCAATGCTGCGGAGGTCAGAAGAGGGCGTCAGAATGCCCTAGAACTGGGGTTAAAGACAGTTCTTGGCCGCCATGTGGGTGCTGGGAATCAAACCCAGGTCTTCTGTAAGAGCAGTCAGTGTTCCTAACCGCTGAGTCATCTCTCCAGCCCCGGAATCTTTTTCCTATTAATAATTACAGCTTTCATAATATACACCTTTCATAATATACTTGTATGTTCTGCTACATGTCAAGTATAAAGAGCTTTTCACAAGCTGAATATCTTAGAGATCAGTGGTAGTCCAAACATCAAAAAACGTACACCTTCCTCCTACCATTTCTTTGCAAAAAAATGAAAAGCATCAGGCACACATATTTTATTTTAGAAAGCAGTATTATTTTATGCTCTGAGGACTCATGTATTCAACATGAAAAAAAAGCCCACCTTAAAACATTTTACTTTCACATATTATTAGTTACATAAAATTCCTCCATTATAATTATTGGTTGAAATGATTCAGCACTTAAAATTACCTCAGTGTTCCTCTGAGTAGTCCATAGTTTATAATGACTCCTGCACCTTCCTTATAACCTTGATTGAAGCCCTGTTGAAGAGCAACTGCTTTGCCAGCATCAATTCCATCTCTGTAACCTTCCTAAAAATAAGAAACTGCAGCTGTAATTAACATCAAGCAGACAATTTCTTTAGAAAAGCACAGAACCAATTTAGAAAACTGATGACAGAGTTTTACTGTGTTAACTGAATGGTACAGACATAAAACCAAAACAGAATTCTTCTCTTAAAAGCTGACTATTGGTTTACCTTTCCTTATCACACTTGGCTGGCCTGGGCACTCCTAATCCTCCTGCCTAGTCCTTGAAGACTGTGACAGGAGTGTCTCCATACTACATCCCATCTTACTTTGGAAATTTAGGCTTGCCGGGTAAACTTTAAACACTGATTCTTACATTAAAAAAAAATGCTGTTAGTGATGTCCTCACAGAAAGGAAACATGGAAAATCACATGTCTGGTCTCCTGTCATGTGATTAGAATATTACAGGATAGTGAAGGAGGCTGCCAAAGTAGGGGAGGAGGAAACTGTTTTAGGAAAAGGAGACAGGAACTTTGATTTTAGAAATTTTGCTTGATTTCCAAAGTGAACTGTGGTGTAGAGATTTTGTCACCCATCACTTAAGGGTGCCACTGCAATCAAAGGTGCTCAGCGGTTACTGGGCCAGCCCCCAGCCCTAAATATTTTTATTAGCTAACAACTTAGTCGTTGGACTAAGCAAATGTCTTATGGGAAGGTTAAATTGGGGTAAATCACCACTGAAGCTTTAGAAGGCAAGTTAATGGCAGGTAACTACATTGGCAGATCTTAGCAACTAATTCTCACCCAGAATTAAGTTCTGAGTGCTCTACCCAGCTATTATTAAGCTAGTTTCAATGAATAGTGAGACAGATTAGGAAGGAACGATGCATTTAAGTAAAAACGAAACTCACCCCTTACCCATTTTTCTGTCCTTTGACATTAAGTTCACTTTTCTGTGACTCATCCATAATGTGACTAATCCATAATAACTCAACCACGCCTAACTTGAGAATCTCCACCCACTAAGGCAACACCTGCGACAATGGACAATGCGTCCTCCACCAATTTTAAAGAGTCCGATCAGTGTAACTCTCTCTCCCAGCCCTCTCCCTCCTCAAACTGCAAACTCTTCAGACCTGGCTCCTAACACTCCCCGAAGCTTTCAAAGAATCCGCTGGTTAGTTTAATTTAACAAGTAACCTACCTGGGAACCCTATTAAGAGGGGCAGCATGGGAAGGCAGGGCGGCCAGGCTATGCCCCATCCGCGCGCCCTAGTCCTTATCTCCGTCCCCATCCCTATCCCAGTCCCCGTCCCGGTCCCCATCCCCGCGCCCCTGGTCCCCCGATCCCCATTCCCCGCCCCAGCTACCTGGACCCGTCTCCGCATGTGACCCTGCCATTCCCGTCGCACTAGCAGCGACTCGTCCGCCTCTTCGTCAAACACATCCTGGCCTCCGGGGCTCGGGGTCTCAGCAGCCGCTCGAACCCAAGACATCACCGAGGCAACCACACGGGTTGCCTACCACCGGAAGCGTCTGCAAGTACTTCCGGCCCGGGGGCGGGGCAAAGAGGGTAGGCGGTGCTGAAGTGGATCGGGGCTGTTTGCTTCGGTACGCGTGGTCCTCTGTCCGGGTCCCCGTCCCGGTGTCAGGTCCCTGTATCAGTCCTCTGTCCAGATGCAGATCTCTGTCCGAGGCGACCTGGATCTCCATCCTCTCCCTGTGTTGAAGCGATTTGACAGCCTGACATTTTATTTTATTTATTTTTTATGTGTATGAGTGTACTGTCTGCATGTAAGTTGGCGCACCCGTGTTGAGCAATGCTTCAGAAGAGGGCATCAAATTCCCCTGGAACTGGAATTAAAGAGGGTATTTAGCCGCCATGTGGATGCTGGGAATCGAACCCGGGTTCTCTTCAAGAGCAGTCGGTGCTCTTAACCGCTGAGCCATCTCTCCAGCCCCCCAACATTTTTACCTTTAGGAGTAGTGTAGCTGAGAACATCAGAATAGAAAGGCAGATTGCGACCGGTTTGAGATGAACGTGGAGGACTCTTGTAGAACTCGGTGCAGCATTGAGTCGCAGCCGCACCCCAGCCTGGGTTCCTGACCCAGGTGTGGGAATAGGAATACGCTCTCACGCAGAGTAGGGGTTGAGCCAGATTTGCTGAGGGAATGCACACTGGTAGCGTTCTTGTTTTTCCCTGTGTGAGTAAGGTGAGTGGTGTGATAACTGATCTTATTTGACCTGTTTTTGGAACACACTCCTTGTATCAGACACCATTTACATCAATGAACAACAGGGACCAGGGTTCTCAGGCCCGGAGCACTCCATGTTGGTGTAGAAATGACAGACCACAAACTATCAGCAATATATAAGTAACTCATAGTTTGAAGATGATAATGATGAATAGCATGAAAAATTGTGACCGCGGAAAGAAAGTGGGCTGTGCATTTTACTATTTTAGTTTGCGCTAGGGTTTGATCCATGTGCTCTGCCAGTCGGCTACCCTCTGCACTCCGAACGTTACTATTTTAAGTTTCATTGAGGAGTTTGCATCATATATATATATATACACACACACACACACACACACACATATATATATATATATATATATATATATATATATATATAATGTGTTAAGGTGTATGTATATATAATCTAATTAGAAACAAAATGGTAGTTAGGGAAGCAATAAAGCTAGTGATTAAAATGAATAAAATAGAAAACTCAAAACTTGGGTTGGCCACTTGGCTTAGAGGCTAAAGGTACTTAACAAAGAAGCCCGATAAATTGAGTTAAGTCTAGGATCCACAGGAATGGAAGGAGAGAACTGACCCCCCAAGGTGTCCTCTGATCACCACATGCACACCATGCCCCCCCAATGTAATAAAAAATTAAAAAAATAAATTCGATGCTTGCATAAATCAACCCAAAACGTGGTTCTTTGAAAACGTCAGGGACTGGATGGCTCAGCAGTTAAGAGCAGTTGCTGCTCTTCCAGAGGACCCCAGTTTTGTTCCCAGCACTCACAGAGGGTGGGAATTACAATTGCCTATAACTCCAACTCCAGGGAATCTCAAGCCCTCTTCTGGCCTCTAAGGAGACCAGTGCACACGCGACATATAGACACTCACACAGACATATACACAAAAATAAAAATAAATCTTAAAAAATAAAAGGAAAACATAATCCTGTCACATTCTCTGATTAGAAAGGGAGAACAGCATTATATAAGACAGGAAATAGGAGTAGCCAGTAGTGCAGATGAAAACCATAAATCACTAAAACATTTTTTGAAATAAGGTCTCATGTAATTCATGATGTAGCACAACATGAAGATGACCTAGGACTTGTGACTGTTTTGTCCCTACCTCTATCACCTATGGTGGTACATAGGTGTGCACCACTGTGTTTGGTTTTTGTGGTGCTGAGGCTTGAGTTTAGGGCCTCCACTGTGCTATGCAAGCACTCTGCCAACTGAGCTATGTCCCTATCGTCTTAAACGAAATTTCTACGTGTTAACAATTGAACTGTTTGAGCCAGAGAGAAACTTCAGCTGGTAAAATGCTTGCCTTGCAAGTAGAAAGACCTGGCTTAGAGCCCTAGAAACCACATTTTAAAAGCCAGGTCTGGTGGTGTGTGCTTGTAATTCTGGTGCCACGGAGGTGGGGACAGGTGGATCCCTGGAGTTTGCTGGCCACCTATTGAATTTACTTGGTGAGTTCCAGGCCAGTGAGAAATACTGTCCTTTCCTGCCCCCAAATAAAGATAGATAGTACCTGAGAAATGACACCAAGGTTGTCTTCTGGCTTCCACACATGTGCACGAACATGCATTTGTGCACACAAAAATGCACATGTGCATGCAACACACAGAAATTGTCTTACTGTGTTTTAATGCAGGTTTTAAAAAGTTTTTCTTTTAAGCTTATTTAATTTTTTTATGTGTATGAGTGTTTTGCCTACATGTATGAAGTGCATCCATGTCCTGTAATGCCAGTGGAGGCCAGGAGAGGGCATCAGATCTCTCTGGGACTGGAGTTACAGACAGTTGTTAGGAGCTGGGAATCCAATCAGCTGGGAAGAGTAGACCCTGTTCTTAACTGCTGAGGCATCTCTCCAGCGCCACAATTTTATTTTTATTTTTAAATTATGTGCATATGTGTTTGGGTTTGTGCATATGAGTGCAGTGTTAACAGGGGCTAGGAGATGGTATCAGATTCCCTGGAGCAGAGTCCTAGGCAGTTATGAACTGCCCAATGTAGGTGCTGGAAACCAACTTGGGGCCTCTGCAAGAGCAACCTGAGCTCTTAACTGCTGAACTCTTTCTCCAGCCCCTAAAGCAGGTCTTCTTAAACTTTTTCTACTTTTAGCCCTTTTCACTGAGAAATTTTTATAAGTATGAAAATCAAACATTTTACTGATAATATATAATGGCTCACGCCTTTAATCCTAGCACTCGGGAGGCAGAGGCAGGCGGATTTTTGTGAGTTCAAGGCCAACCTGGTTTACAGAGTGAGTTCCAGGACAGCTGGGGCTACAAGGAGACCCTGTCTTGAAAAGTAAAAAAAAAAACGTTATTTGGTATACATATAATTTTTCATTTGTTCAAGATTAAAGCAAATTTGCATACAAATATATTGGATTTGCTTATTTACTTTTACATAAAGAATTAAACCTTGGCCGTATTATTTGATACAGGAGGTTATAAAGCATCTTCACATAAATATGTAAAGCAAAATGGCAGAAATATGTTTAGGGGCATTTCAGAAATTATTGGAAATTATGTTCTAATCCAAAGCCAAAATTCATTTAATGATTTTTATGAAATTTGTTACTGGCTCAAACAGCAAATTAGTAATAAACATTCTAATACAATGCAATCCTAAGATAAACTAATCCGATATTTACATGTCAGGGAATGATGGTAGGAAAATATAAAAGTCTTTGCTTCCATTATATTTCTGTAAGAGCAGGAAGCTGCATGTACAGTAGCAGCACTGCAGTTTATGGCATACAGTAGTTTTGAGCCTGAATGTAGGTGTTTGAGGCAGTGTGTCTTGGTGTTGTGTGGCGTGATACAGTGTAAAGTGTGCATGTTGTGTGTTCAGACAAGGCAGCAGTCACATGACACATGAGCAAGTGCTGCCAGAAACACTTTTTAAAAAATTTTTTCCCTTAATATTTTTATTGAGCTTTTGTGCATTTCATACAATATTTCTTAATCAAGTTTATGCCCTTCCCCCATCCATGCCCCACCCCCCCACTCATGCATTCTGCCTTACATGTTAAGTCCTGTCTTGTATCTTTTTTTCAAGTCTTTTTTTTTTTTTTTTAAACTTTTTTGATACAGAAGTTTACTGTTTGGGTAAGTTCTTTGAGGAAGTCTTTTTGTTGCTGTT
>VZQC01003325.1:1412977-1471000 GCA_009823505.1 Rhizomys pruinosus
AGAAGGCGTCGGATTCCCCTGGGACTGGAGTCAAAGGATGGTTCTCAGCCACCATATGGGTGTTGGGAATTGAACCCGGGTCCTCTGCAAGAGCAGTCAGCACTCAACCGCTAGGCCATCTCTCCAGCCCCCAGTCTTTTTTTTTTTTATATTTAGGAATTCGCATTTTCCTCCTTTAATTTTATATTACTCTAAAATATGTATACATACTTTCCACTCATATACAGTAATTACAGAGTCTGAAAGTAAGTGCTGGATTGATTTGAGAGCCTGTTAAGAGATTTACATTATAACAACATAGTTGCTTTCAGATAAACAGAAATAAAACAATAATGTTGTCCAGCTTCCCTTTCTTTTTTAAAATTTTATTTATTTTGGTATTTGTATGAATGTACTGTCTGCATGTAGATTTGTGCACCTGTGTCGTGCAATGCCATGGAGGTCAGAAGAGGGTGTCTGATTCCCCTGGAACTGGAGTTAAAGATGGTTCTCAGACATCAAGTGGGTGATGGGAATTGAACCTGGGTCCTCTGCAAGAGCAGTTGGCACTCTTAACCGATAGGCCATCTTTCCAGCCCCTGGCTTGCCTTTCATCTGGGGATTTGGTGTTAGCATCCACAAATGTGGAAGACCATTCGCTGCTTGTTTTTCCAGGACTGTGTTACTTCACTTAGCATAATGGTTTCAAGTTCCATCCATTTACCTGTAAAGTTCATGATGTCATTTTTTTTTTTTTTTTTGTCTTTTTTGAGACAGGGTTTCCCTTTAGTCTCAGCTGGCCTGGACCTCTTTATGTAGACCGGCTGGCCTTGAACTCACAGAGATCCACCTGCCTCTGCCTCCCAAGCGCTAGAATTACAGGCATGTGCCACCACACCTGGCAGGACCCACATTTTTCTCTTCTTTCCTTGATAATACCTGTCTGATGTTATTCCTCTTCTCTTGAGCTCTTTCTTCCTATTAACCCCATGGGTCTCTTGTAGTTTTATTTATTTCTCTTACTTAGCTTGCTCTTGATGTTCTTCTCTGGTTTAGCTTATTTTACTTTGCCATGTACCCTTCAAACACCAAGCATTCCCATGCTCCATCCACTCTTTGTTGGAAATGTCTTCACTGTCACACATTTTGAAGGTGTGTAGTTTAATAAGCATTGATGTGTACATATACCTATAAATCATCACTGCCATTGAGGTGGTGGACATGTCCAGCATCTCGTCTTTCATGTGCCCATCCTGTCCTTTCTTCTTGCCTCTCCATGCCTTCACTCCTGCCATTCCTCATGCAGTCACTCATCTACTGGCTGTCACTGTGTTGGTCTGTGTTTTCTACAATGTTATATTAGTGAACAGAGCTTGTTTTCTCTCTCTCTCTCTCTCTCTCTCTCTCTCTCTCTCTCTCTCTCTGTGTGTGTGTGTGTATTCTTTTTATTCATCATGTTTCTTTTGAAAGTTATCAGTGTTATTGAGTAGTTATAATACTGAGTAGTATTATATTGTATGGATCTAGCCTAAATTGTCTACTATCCACCACCCCAAATGAGCAACCCCCCAAATCTACTCAAGTTATAAAACAAAAGGCCAGTCTGGAGAGATTGCTCAGTGGTTAAGAGCAATGATTGCTCTTTCAAAGGACCCAGGTTCAGTTCCCAGCACCTATATGGTGGTTAAAAGCTTGTAACTCCAGTTTGTAACTCTAGTTCTAGGGGATACAACACCATCTTCTGGCCTCTATGGGCAGTGCATACATGTGTTCCTCTAATATACATGCAGGTGTTGCTAAGATTCCTCTGGAAGGCATGAGTGGTATCCAGCCCACGCCTCTCTCAGTCCCAAACTGGGGGATTTTATTGGGCTTGCTAACAGAGCAATGAGTGAGGGGATTCCTTGTAGAAATGTGGGCACTCCCCCACCCCCATGGGGCACTCCCACCCCCATGGCTGCAAGGAAAGTTTCCATCCCAGCATGGACCCTGTCACCTCCAGGCGTCTGTACAAAATGGTGAGAGCCTGCCTACCCTCCTTCACTCATACTCTTAGTCCCTCCCCTATGTGCACTTCAGGCCAGCTGGTTGGTTGGGAGGCATGGGTGACTCTCACTGCCCCTCCTTTCTTGCAGAGTGTCAACAGTCAAATTTTGTGATGATTTGAGGCAAGTGGGTGCAACCAAACTTAGGAAGAATGCACCTGTCCATAGCTTGCCAGTATAGCTTGCCAGGCAGAGGAAAGTTTGTGCAATGTTAGACAAAACACTCATACACATAAAAACAACCATAACAACATCAGCTGGGTGTGTCTTTAATATGAGCACTTGGGAGGCAGAGGCAGGCAGATATCTGTAAGTTTGAGGCTGGCCTGGTTTACATAGTTCCAGGCCAGCAGGGGGTGGGGGTGGGTACAGGGTGGCCCTGTCTCAAACATACACACACATACACATGTACACATATACACACACCCTATCACCACTACTATCACCACCACCACCACCACCACCACCACCACCACAACCAAGACACCCCAAATGCATGAAAAAAATTACATGAACATTCATGTAATTTTTTGTATGGACATATGCTTTTATTTCCATTGGATAGGTACGTAGGAATATAATGGAAGGGAACTACCAAATTGCAGTACAAGGTGATGGTTACATTTTATGGCAGTAACATAATAGCAGTACCATTGGTGCCAGCACTTGGTATGGTTAGTGTTTTAGTGTGAGTCACTCTGATAGATGGGTAGTGTCTCAGTGTGGATTTGATTTGCATTGGCCTGATAGCTAATAATGCTGAGAGTCTTTCTATCTCTACATGTCTTCTTTTGGGGAAGTGTCTGTTTTAATCTTTCGTGATGCATGTTTTATGTAACAGCCAGGAAAAGTCGAGGCACAAAGTCACATCAGAAAGCTCTCTCCCTTCTTTCCCCCTTGAAGCTTTCCTCTCACTCTTACAAAATGAATCCTTTTATAAGAAACTGTTCAGTTTTAATTTTGAAGATTTTTCTCAACCATCCTAGCCTCTTTACATGTGTCAACCAAGTAAACAGTTAATTTTTATCTTCAGTTTACATGAACCATGCAACTGATGGTGTTTTGTTTCTTTCTGGACTGCTAGTATCCTTTAATTTAAATTTATAAACTACCTCGTAAATATGGCTGAATGGCTTACACCTTAATTGAAAAACTTTACTCCTCTACCAATCTTACATTCTTACTTTTACTTTCAGTAGAGATTTTAATGGACTTTCTCTTGTTTATGCACATTTAATTTTTAATTATATCTATATATAGTCTGCATGTATGTAAATGCTCCCTATACATGCAATGCCTACAGAGGCCAGAAGAGGGTGATGGATCCCCTTGAACTGGAGTCACCAGTTGTTAGCTGCCATGTGGGTGCTGGGAATCAAACCAGGTCCTTTTCAAGAGCAGCCAGTGCTCTTAACCTCTGAGCTATCTCTCCAGCTCCTTGCTTATGCAATTTTGAAAGCTATTATAAATCCTTGCATGTGTGCATGCATTCTTTTTTTTTTGTATTTTCAAGACAGGGTCTCCCTTTAAGTCCCAGCTGGCCTGGAGCTCACTCTGTAGACCAGGCTGGCCTTAAACTCACAGAGATC
This sequence comes from Rhizomys pruinosus, assembly GCA_009823505.1. Classification (NCBI taxonomy): domain Eukaryota; kingdom Metazoa; phylum Chordata; class Mammalia; order Rodentia; family Spalacidae; genus Rhizomys; species Rhizomys pruinosus. The sequence goes on from VZQC01003325.1 coordinate 1,416,591, forward strand.
CATCTGCGTCTGCCTCCCGAGTGCTAGGATTAAAGGTATGCGCCACCATGCCCGGCATGTGTGCATGCATTCTTGTGTGTATATGTAAAAGATGGAGTAAAGAAAGAAATGACAATAATGGATCTTGTGTGTAGGGGGTAGTTTATGTTCAGTTTTATGAGAGTGAGAAGGAATTGAGATCCCTTAAGGCATTTTAAAGTGGACTTTTCACTTTGAAATAATGTTAGACTTTTAAAACATTTACAAGGATGCTGCAGAGTACTCTGTGGTCTGTCCTTGCATGGTTATGTGTTTGGGGAAAGAATACCATGGAGGTAAAGTGTCCTTCTTTTAATGCATCATATTGGGGACTATAGGAAGCCACATGATATTACTTTGATGGTGACCTTCATTACTTGGTTAAGGTAGCAATTGCCTGGCTTCTTCTGGTAAAGTTATTTATAGGTGTCTGTTTCTACATGCTGTCCTTTGGAAGTCAGTCACGGAGCCTGGTTTCCCCTCAGTGTTGGAGGTGGGTGGGTTAAGCTTTGTCTCCTAGAGTGGCGAAGCATATGCATACGCTGTCTGGAATTCTTCTGTAATGAAGATTTGACTTGGCTCTTCTCTGCCATTTGTTCAGTCATTTGTTCACATCACATGTACTTGTTTCAGCCTTTGATTATGTACCAGAATGGGTTTTTGGCTATCTCAGTGTTGGCCTTCGGAAGCTCTTTTACCTCAGCTTTTTCATCCTTTGACGTGGCTCATCATTTTGTTTTCTAGACACTTCCTGAATTCTGGCATTACAAGCTCACCTTGCATTTTCCCTACCTAGTCCTCGAATCAGCCATTTCTCCAAGAAACCCAGTTCTATCAGGAGTAGTATTTATCACATGATGTCTGGGAGCTATTTGTGCTCATTATCACTGGCTTATTGTTGCTTTTAGGTCTTCTTGAGGAACAGAGCTAGATAGTATATATACACAAATCTCTATTTCTATATCTATCCAACTATGCGTATTGGGTGAGTTTGGCATCTCTGACTTCAATTCAGACCACAGAGTCCAATTCTAACCTTTCTTTCTTGCTTCTCTATTGCTTCTCCAAAGCAAGAAATCTAGCTCCCATAACACACCAGTCATTTCTTTATTTGCTCACCCTTCACATATATACAGGGAAGCTGCAGGATTGTTAACCGTAAGCGATCCTAAACATTTAAAGACTTTTACTCATTATTAACTTGAGAACATGCATATTTTTACCACATGAATACACATATTAAAAAATGTCCATATCAGGCTGGTGAGATGGCTTGATGGGCAAAAGTGTGTGCCACCAAGCCTGATAACCTGAGTTTAATCCACAGGACACACATGGTGGAGAGAGAATTCACTCTTTCAGTTGTCCTTGTGGCACCTGAGTGTCGGAGTTTATCATTGTCCGAATGGTCTTTTATACACACCTGGCCAACATCCACATGCTATTTGTTGTTCTTCTTTCCCTGGGTTAGCTCCAAGACGGTCCCTGCGTGCAGGCCTACAGTCTCTAGGCTTAGCTCTAGCAAGGAGAGGGGAGGGACTGCCAGGGATTTTACCGGATGAAATAGTAAGATAAGGACAAACATATAGACATACAGACATACAAACACAGACTCAGAGAAAGCCCGAGGGAATAGACTCCACTTTAATGTTGGAACTCAAGGCTTATATATTAACCCAGGCATGGGCCAGGACATGTACACACAATTGGGAGCTGGGGCAGGTAATTGGGACAAGGGAACCTCAGGCTAAAATCCAGATCAAAGTTCTTTCCTGAGAGATCAAAGGACAGTCCAGACTTTGACAGGTCTCTGAGAAACAGTAGGGGTCAAGGCTGTCAGGTAACTGCTTTTAAGTGCTTCTACCAAAAGAATACCAACACCTGAGCAAGGTGTTGGTACATAAAATAAATAAATAAATAAATAAATAAATAAATAAAAATAAAAATATACAAGGAAGGAAGCCAATCCAGACAGGCCAACTTCAATTTCCACTAGTTGGAAAGATGGTTCAGTGGTTAGGGGCACTTGCTGCTTTTGCAGAGGATCTAGATTTGGTTCCCAGCACCCATATAGCACCTCTGTAACTCTAGTTTGAGGGAATCTGATGCCCTCTTCTGGCCTTTGTAGATACTAGCCATGCATGTGGGTGCACATGTATGCATGCAGGGAAACACTCATACACAGAAAATAAAAATAAATGAAAAAAAATTCAAAAAAGGATTTGAAATTACTTTAATTATTTTTTTTCCATTTAAACACTGCTTTTTATTCAGCCAAAGAAAATATTTCATAGTCTTTTTTGCTACACATTAATAAGTTGTGTGTGTGTGTGTGTGTGTGTGTGTGTGTGTGTGTGTGGTGTGCACATATGTGTTTACATTATGGATATCAACACTGCAGGCTGTGGATATTCATTGGAAGGAATTTTTCCTATTTGTGTTGCAAACAACAGAGATTAAATTGATGACATATGTTTGTGCTCTAGATCAAGCGTGGTCAGAAGGGACAAAATCTTCCTGATAAGGGTTTACTTTTTCTTCTCTATTTCATGCTGGATGTATAGTTTCAAAAAGGAGAGAGAAAACCCCTTGTTTGAGATCATAATTCTGCAATAACTCTGAAGAAACAGATTCTCAGAGCAGTTCAGGTCCCTCTTAGCTGAAAGGATGGTAAGAACCGGGCTGTCTTTGTTCCGGCATCACTGGAGTGTGGCATCCCATATTACTGCTGCAATTCTTCAAATGCTCTTCCCTATCTACTCGGTCTAAGGAAATGTCTCTTTTTTCCCCAACACCTTCTTTCACATCCTTCATGGTTCTTTAAGCACTGTTGAAATCATCTTGCTTGTCTGCTAGTATTTTAATGGCTGTATTCTCCTGTGACCTTATTGCTTATCTCCATGTTTCCAGTCCCCAGATCACTGTGTGGTATGTAGTAAGCACTAAATACTTCATTTGAATGATGTATTCTACAAGCTCAGTCTTTCCTTCTTAGAAACAACTTGGAGGTCCCACTTCTGCTGGAGAAGAAGGATTTTAGTTCTTCACTCCTCACCTCCATCATCCATAGGTTCAACCATTCCCCATTCATGCAATACAAGTAACTGATCTGTGTTTAAGCCTGCTTAATAACATTTCCCCATAATCCTATTTCACTTACCTAGTACTCATTTATGACACCCATGTGGCCAAGGAAATCATCTTTTTCATCTGGTATTTATTTAGAAGTATTACTATGGTAAAGAACGCTCCAGTTAGGGCCTAGGAGTGAAAATCAAGAGTTCTGGAGTCAGACCACTTGTTTGCCACCTATCAGCTTCGTGGTCCTGGGCAAGTTATTTGACCTTTATGGATCTTCAGAGTCTCTGGGGGAACCTTTTGAACACCTGGGAACCTAACATGGATTTCCTTTCCTCTCCTTTACCTACCTTTCTGTCTGTCTCAGTTTTCTCTTTGTCTTAGTAACCTTTATTTGAGGTACTAAATACCCCACATACTGCTTGTCAAAATGTACTGTTACTGAGCCTTTTTTTGATAAGAGCAATTTGTGTTGGGACATATAATTTATATGCATGAAGTATAAGAGAGTGATAAACAAGTCAATGTATATGGTCATTAGGACACATCACCTGACAGCTGCTCTTCTTGAGAGCATATTTAATTTTTCTTGAGATATTAGGTCGAGATGATCTATGGTAACTTTGTTGAGGTGGGGTTGTTTGAATGAATTTAGATTTCAGTAAGACCTAGATTTTCAAATATTGTATCTATCACTTCTTAGCCTTGAGTTGCCAGGTAAGTGATCTAGCTTCATTTCTTCTTCTTCCCCCGTCCCTCAAACCTTTGAAAGAAAATTTTATTTTATTTTTTTAGCCTCATTTCTAACATGGGAGTAATTGTTCTTCTCCTTAGGGTTGATGTTAGGATTTAGTGAAATTGCACTGTAAGTGCTGACTCAATGCCTGGTGTTTTGCTTAATAAATGCTGGTTTCTTTCCTTTCTACTGTCTTCTGAAGTATGCAGTTAAACTAACTCTCTCTTTCCAGGGCAGTCATTTCCTCTGGAAGATCAGTACAGACAATCCCATTTCATCAAAAACCTGGTGATTTAATAATTTACTTAGAAACAAATGATGACTTCTATTATAAAACTCATCTGGCATATGTAGAAAGACCCACTATTATTTTCCTACCAACAAGAAAGCTGATGGAATATAAATACAGATGTGCATAGTGCAGTTTACCCTTGTACAATGTCTTTATCTGAAAAAATATATAGTGCCCTGCAGTAGATGTGACTCGATGTAAAATTTGTCACTCCCTGACTACTTGAAATACTGCCCCGTTTCTCTTTCCCGTATACTGCACATACTTATTTGATAATGTCCAAATGCTTCTTTATTTTAGTCGCTGAAGTGATACAGCCCTGTTTTATAATTTGGAAATGATTGAAGGTGCCAGATGTGTTATTATTACCCCAGTAACATCGCTGATTCCTAGTTCTTAAAAAAGGAAAGAGGACAATGAGCATTTAGCTGGAGGCTGATGTTTTCTGTGAGAATGTATTTTCTCAGCAAGTTGTGATTTTTTTTTCCCCTCTGAAGCCTTAGGAGCAGTGGCACATATTTCAAATGTCTATTGGCAAGAAGTGCTCCCCATTCTTTTATAAGGATTTGTAAAATTCCATCCTTGAATCTTCTCAGTGATGTCTGGACATCCTTCAGGCTTTTCTTTCTTTCTTTTTTTTTTTTTTTCCCATAAAGCTTTCAACCCAGAGAGTTGAGTGGACTGGACATGGGAAGTCTATGTGGGTGTTCACTTGCCTGTGTGTGCGTACATGCTTATGTGCCTAGCTGAAGTTCCTTGATTGAAATGCCAATATTCTGTTGCTTTCTATTCTGAATTTACTATAGCCATAAAATGGAAGCGTCTCCTGCCTGGCGAGGGTCAGTAGCTGAGCCCGGCCCTTTGCTCAGTTGAGTCAGCTTAATGGAGACTGGTGCTCAGTTCTTTTTAGTTTCTTTCTATTTCTTGTCTCTAGGGCCTCTCATCAGCTGCTGAGTTTAGGGCAAAGCAACACCCTGGAGCTGTGACAGCTCTCTATGTGGGGAAAGACTGTCAAGCTAAGGCTTGATGTGAACAGAGCTTGTCTGGAGTTGCATTGTTTGAAAGCATCTACATTTTTCTAATTTAAATTTATTTTGGCAATAATAAACAGCATATATTGACAGGGGAAGTTCTTCTTCCCAAATCACTGGATAATGAGTAATGGTTTGTAGTCTTCAGGCTAAAAAGAAACACGTTACGACCATGCCTCGAATTTGGAATGGTCTCTTGAGATTTGGGGCAAATGACAGGGAAGCGATATTAAAAAGACATCTTGTTAGAGGGAAAGACCCCAGATATTTCTTTTATTCTTTAGGAATTGGTTTGTATTCAAAAGTTTTCTGATCCTTTAAACCAGAATTCTGGTCAAAAATAAATAAATTCAATGAGAAGCACAACCAAATATAGTCACATGCTTTATAATGATATCTCTGTTAATGATAGCCCACATAGTATGATGGCAGCCTCATAAAATTATAATGGACATGGAAAATCCAATTCTCAGTTTGCTTATGATACCTTTTCTAAGTTTAGACATGTATCTAGCCTTGGCAGGGTAGTGAGTTATACTATCTAGAATTGTGTAACTCTATGATACTCACACAATGACAAAATCAACATCACAGCACGTTTCTTAGAATTTATTCTTGCTGTTAAATGACTCATGATGATTCTAATTTTGACTTTCTCTATGACCTCATGTGTAGAAAAGAACAGAGCTGCTCTATTCTAAGCAAGATCTGCAGGGGTTCATCTTAATTTGGCTCTTGAGAACAGGCAGTTTCATGTAGCACTATAGCAAAATAAATTGAATGTATTCCTTCTGTGAATATTACCATGTGAATACAATGATAAAACAGATAGACTTCTCTAACTTGACTGTGAATTCCTTGACAGCAAGAGCTTATAATAACTAGGGAACGTGAACATCAGAAAAGCATAATATAGACAGAAAGTGAACATGCCACTAAACCCTCAGATAAAGAGAGGAAGAGATGAATTGTTTGAAGCAGGGTCAGCTGACATTTGGTGGAGAAATGGAGGAAGCTTTGAGGAGGCAATTGAGCTTAATCTCAAATTTATAAGAAAAAAAAAACCCAACAAACCCATTCCAGGTGGTCAAAGACATAGACATGAAAATCCAGAGACAATAGGTGTATCTATTTCTGGTCCATTAGTGATGGGTGAGGGAGATTAGGCAAGAGAATGGGATAATTTTTGCAGCTGAAGGCCTGTTTCAAAATGAGGATTTATGAGGTTTCTGGTCCACCTCTGGGTATACAGGAAACAGCAGAGGATGGCTGTTGGGCAGGGGAGGGAGGTTGAAGATATGGGGTATTTTCTGATATCACTTCTGACATCAAATAATGCTGTTTCTTCAACATCAACAGAGAATCCAACAATTCAGTTCAATTCTAGCACCAGACCCCACAAATTAAAGGAAACAGTCTCACAAACTTGCCTTTTAATTCAGCCACCAGTAGAATCCTTAGTTGACTTACATTTTATCCTAGAGATCTATAAATTTGGAGATTTTTGTGGTTCCTGCTTAGCCTGGGCCAAGGTAATGTAATAATTTTCTGGCCTGACTCATAAAACTCAAGAGAGTACTCTATTTACCATTATAGTTTACTATAAGGGAAACAATTCAGGCGCAGCCAAAAGGAGGAATGCATAGGACAGGTGTGGGGCTGGGGCATGGAGAGCTTCCGTGTCCTCTCCAGGTAGGCCACCTTCCCAGCACGTTCACAGGCTCCCTACCTGGACTTTCCCAAAGCCTGTCATTTGGAGGTTTCTAGAATTGCTTAGGTGTGGTCGATTAAGTCACTCTCCACTAGTGATTGGACTTAATCTTCAGCCCTTTTCCTTATAATGGGGCAGGGGAGAAAACTAACCTTCTACCTATACAATAGGGTGTGTCTAGTTTTTCTGGTGATCACCTCCACTCTGAGTCACCTTAAGAGCAATAAAGCATCAAATGGTGACAGCTTTAGGAGTTCTGTGTAAGTAACATGGGACTGCCGGGCATGGCGGCACACACCTTTAATCCCAGCCCTTAGGAGGCAGAGGCAGGTGGATCCCTGTGAGTTCAAGGACAGCCTGGTCTACGTAGTGAGCTCCAGGCCAGCTGGGACTAAAGGGAGACGCTGCCTCGAAAAGACCAACCAACCAACAAACAAACAAACAAAAAAGAAACATGGGACAAAGACTAAATATTTATTTATTTTTATTCCACAAGGCAAAAACCCTTTGGTTCAGAATCTTGCCAAAGAGAAGGACTGAGATGAGAGGCCACTCGAGTGACAGGGTGGGAGGAGCAGGAAGCTCAGAGGTGGCTCGTCCTGGTGGCTGTTCTGGAATGGGAAGGGCTGGAGCCAGGCTGGCTAAGGCTGGGCAGGGCTGACACCGCCTTTGTTTCAAAGTGTCAGCTCTGCTTCTTGGCTCAAACTTCTGGTAAGTTAGAAGAGAAAACGGCATTATTGTACACGTCCATCTTGCTCTTTTCTAACACATAACTTCTATTTTTGGACCCATGCTTTCACTGGGAAAAGAAACCAGGCTGCAACGTGTGTCAGTTCTCGGGTAATCATCTGGAGTAATTTCTTTTTCCTCTGCCTGGCTGAGGACACTCCTCTTGTTAGCAGTCAAAGTGTAAATATATGTGTAGGAAGATTTGGAGAGCATGCTGACAAGCTGGCTTGAATCATTTAAAATGTTCCCACTTTTCTCTCGGCTGTTGGCAGAGTCATCTTTACAGGCAAGAACTTAGCCGAATGGTCCCAGCAGTTAAATACAGGGGCCAACTCAGCATTCTGTACAGCGTTAGGTTAACTTTTTCCTTTACTCTTGATTGCTGAGACTTTAGTTATGATGTACAGTGAAACTCCAAGGATCAGCCTTAGAATTTCTTTTTCAAGGACATCATAGAGCCTTCGCAGTATAGCTCAGGACTGAGGACTAGCTACCCAAAAGACAGGAAAGCTTATTAGGAGCACGAGTGATGAACAGAGAAGGAAGCTACCATGTAAGAATACATATTATATGACAGGCCTCAGGATGGGACCTACCCTACTTTATCTCCTTTGTGTGAGTGTGGATTTGGCCCTCCGCTTTTACAGATAAGGAAGCTGAGGTTTGTAGAAGTAGAATGAACTTGCGTGAGGCCATTTGACTAAAAAGCCAATATGATAGGCCACCTGAACATAGACTTATGTTCTTTCTAGTACATGACAGAGTGCTGTGAGCAATGTTCCAGGGACTCTGGTTTTAGAACTAGAAGGGCAGACAGCAAGTATTGAAAGAAACTTGCTGCTACTTTGGACTCTAGCAATAACTAGGTTTCCTTTGAATAGAAGTAAATGGAAATCAGGGGCAGGAAATTGGGAACTGATTTTTTTGTTATTTAAATATTTAATTTATTGTTTTTATCTTATGCAAATGAATGTGTTGCCTGCATGTATATGAGTGTACCTGTGTCATGTAATGCTGCAGAGATCAGAAGAGGGTGTCAGATTCCATTGGAACTAGAGTTAAGGATGGTTCTTAGCCACCATGTGGGTCCTCTGCAAGAGCAGTCAGTGCTTTTAACCACTGAGCCATCCGTCTCTCCAGCCATGGGAACTGCATTTGATTCTAAAGTTTATCTGTGTCGTAGTTAGCTTTGGTTTTCAATTTGACACACTTGAGAAGGGGGAAACTCAGTTGAGAAGTTGCCTTTATCATACTGGCCTGTTGTCCTGTCTGTGGGGGAATTTTCCCGATTTCTACTTGTTATAGATAGTCCCAGACCACTGTAGGTAGAACCATTCCTGGGTAGGTGGGTCTGGGATGATAAGAAAGGTATCAAAGCCAGCTGGCGAGCGCTGTGCTACTCCATGGTGTCTGTGTTCTGCCCTGATTTCCCTACATGAAGGATTGCAGCCTGTAAGCTAAATAAACACTCGTGTCTCCAAGTTGCTTTTGGTCATGGTGTCTACCCCAGCAACAGAAAGCAAACTAGAACAACCTGTTAGAATAGAAAGATGGGAGGAAGTGTGAACATGTGTGGACAGAGTATGAAATAGATGAATGAAATGAGAATAACTAATGCTATGAAATATTTAGAGTATTATAAATATACAATAATTGGTTAACTGGTTTGAGATAAACTCGCAGCTCAGTGGAAAAGAGTGTGTTTCCTAGAAGCAAACTCTAATATTTAATACCTGATAAAGGAAATATTATATCTTGTTAAGAAGGATCAAATGAATTATTTTTGGAAAAGTTAGCTAGCTATATGGAAAAAAATCAGTGCAAGTCATGAGGTCACATTACAGGTGTGTACCACCACACCCTGTTCTATGCACAGGCTTTAATTAGGGCACACTGCTTATATTGTTTCTGCTAGGATGTTTTCTGGAGATTCCTTTAGGGTTCCTGTACGGAAAACAAAAAATATAAAAATTATCAGTTGATAGCCAGGTGTGGTGGCACACGCCTTTAATCCTAGCACTTGGGAGGCAGAGGCAGGCGGATCTTTGTGAGTTCAAGGCCAGCCTGGTCTACATAGCAAGTTCCAGGACAGCTGGGGCTACAGGGAGACCCTGTCTCAAAAAAAGACCAAAAAAAATTATCAGTTGATAAGACAAATAGGGTATGCATGGGGATGGTAGGATAAACCTCTTTACCTTTGCTTAAAAATTGCAAGGTCCCAACATATTTTTAATATAAATATTTTCCTGAACCTTCTTTAGTGTCACAACACACATTTTCCTGCAACTTCATCATCAACAGATACATCACAGTTTGTACAGAGAATCTGAGATCACACAGCTCTTTTCTCCACTCCCAATTCAGCTTAAGAAAGTTGTCATGTCAGAGTCTTCCTGGTGTCGAGATTGGTTATATTCTGTTCCTCTCTGGCCCTAACCTCTAGTATGCAGAAGAGGCATAATCCAAGAGTTGAGAATGTGTGCTTTGAGACACATGAATTCTAAATAGGAAGCCAGAGAGCTTAAATCACAGTCTCAGCTAGTTAGTGAGAGAGAAACAATTTCTCCCTCTGGGTAGTATATTAAGCAGTGTAGGTTTGGATATAATGAAGTAACAGACCTACAAATTCCAATTGCTTGAAACAGTAAATAAGCGATTCATCATGCTACCAGGATGCAGGTTGCTGTTTTATATGTTTATTCCGGGACCTAGGCAGAAGGAATAATTCTCTGAGGGACTAGATCATGGTAAGGGGGATGGTGGGAACACGATGGCTTCTAAAAGTTCTCCTGGAGGAAAATGGTTGGACTTGGACAGTGTAATATTATGTGAGGTGACCCTAAGCTCTGAAAAAAACCACTCCATCTCTCCCTCATTCCTAGCCTAGAATGTGTACATACTTCTGGGTAAACAGGAGTGTGAGTCTAGCAGAACATTTAGAGAGGAGACCAAGAGAAGGTGATACTGGGTGATGAGGAAGGGCAAATGCAGGCAGAAGGGCACATGAATCATTAAAGAGGATAGAAAACTGGTTTTTTTCTAGTTTCAACTCATTGTATTTTTCTTTCGTTGTAGTGTGTAAGTGAATAAACTTGTAATTGATGGTGAAAGTATAAAAGCTCCCTAGCTTCAGAATGGCCATCTAACTGCACAGAATTTCACTGAGTGTGTGTTTGAGTGGCTTCCTTAATCTAGCTGTGTAATATTTTAAATTTGTGAGTTAGTTACAATAAAGTGATTTTATTTACTATAAAAACCCCTTCTGGGCTGGAGAGATAGCTCAGTGGTTAAGAGCACTGACTGCTCTTGCAGAGGACCTGGGTTTTATTTCCAGCACCCACCTGGCAGCTAACGACCAGCTTTAACTCCAGTTTCAGGGGATCCAATGCTCTCTTCTGACCTCTGTGGGCATTGCATAACATGGGGTGCACTACCTACATGCAGGGATTACACTCACACACATTAAAACAACAACAACAACAACAACAACAACAAAAACCCCTTCTACTGGAAGATGCCCATGTTGATGAACAAAAATGCACAGCCCCCAGCCCCAGATCAGTGGGATGGAAAATACAATTTTCTTTAGGAAGGAGCCCTCCAGAGGGGAGGGGTCACAAATATTTTAAGTAATTATTCGAAGTGCTTCAGATTTGTAGATATCCATGCATGTTCTATACATATAGAACCAAGTTAGGAAGACCTTGCTTCAGTGGTTACCTGTGATTATCACTGCTTAGTGAGCTTGAAAGGAAGGAGAGTGCTTTTCACTATAGACGTATATTTTCAAATTTTTGTTTAATTTTTCGTTAGGGTCTCACCGTGTAGCCTTGAGTAGCCTGGAACTTGTGATCCTCCTGCCTCAGGCTCCCAAGTACTGGACATCTCAGTGCAATGTGCTGTGTGGAAAAGTTTTTTTTTTAATTATTTTTATTTTTATTTATTTATATTTTATATTTTATTTTTTTTTCCCCAGATTTCCCCCCAAATCTTGGCAACAAGTGCAGTCTCCTCCCACACAGGTTTTGAGGAAGCCCTTGACCATCCATAGTGCAACAGTCGGCTACTGGGCATGCCAGAGAAAATTTACATGATAGTAGTAAATTGGTTAAAATTTATTCCACAAAATAAAAAAAAAAGTTCCATGTCTTCCATTTAAATACATATCAGAAAAGCTAAAAGGAGGTTTTGCTTGTTTGTTTTTCAAAAGTGCTAATTATTACATTACATCCAATTCTTTAGAAAAATGAAAACGCTAGACCACATGGTTGGAGGCACACTGCTTACAACCTTCTAAGGAGCAGAGGGAAAAGAAATCACTTGTCTATTAACCCGGCTTTGATTTTGCTGAAGAAGAACTTCTCCAGGATGCTGGCACACTTATAGTACTTGCTCTCCAGGGGACTGAACTTAGTTTGTGAACACACACTGTAAGTTGGCCATGAATAACCTTCTTCGACACATAGTACCTGTTCTTGAGGCATTCCCTCATGGTTTGCAGACCCATGGGGAACCTTACAACTTCATAATACCCTGGAGCTTTCATTCTCTTCACAGGTTCCATGAAGGGCCAAGCACTTTGATGGCTCTTCACCTGCTGCAGGATGCTCTTGAGGGTGTTGTAGAGCTGGTCAGGGTCTTTGAGTTCTTTACTTTTCTCCTTTCCACTCGGTTTCCAGCCTGTCTCTCTAATTCCAGGAATGCTTTCTATAGGAATCTGTCAAACTCCATCTCTGAAACAGGAAAGTCCAGGGTAGACTTTTTGAATCTGGGCCAGCTTTCTATCAGCTTTTATTTTTTTTTATTAATTTTTTAAATTTATTTCTGTATGTGTATGAATGTACTGTCTGCATGTAGGTCTGTGCACCCGTCTCGTGCAATGCCACGGAGGTCAGAAGAGGGTCTCGGATTCCCCCTGGAACTGGAGTTCTCCTGGAATTGGAGTTTCAGATGGTTCTCGGCCGCCATGTGGGTGCTGGGGATCGAACCCGGGTCCTCTGTAAGAGCGGTCGGCGCTCTTAACCGCTAGGCCATCTCTCCAGCCCTCTATCAGCTTTTAAATGATCTCCTTCTGCATCCTAATGATGACAGAGAACTCCGTGTATGGGTCCGAGGATTTAGCTCGCATCCCATTAAAGTGGCTCCTTCATAATCCTTGATGTAGCCAACATATTTGGTTTGGGGTATTTTAATTTCTTTGGGGAAACCCTGCTTCTTGAAGTACCCGATGGCATACTCATCAGCATATGTGAGTGTTGGAGTTTGTCTTCAATTGCTGTGATAAAGCACTCTGATGGACACCAACTTGGGGAGGAAAGGGTTTATTCAGCTTACATCTCCTGGGTCACAGTTCATCACTCAGGGAGCCCAAGGCAAGGAAATCAAGGCAGGAACCTGGAGGCAGGAGCTGAGGCACAGGCCATGGAGGAATGCTTCTTACTGGCTTCCTCTCCTGGCCCATGCCCAGCCTGCCCTCTTTTACCATACACAACAACCTGCCCAGGGTGGCACCACCCATAGTGAGCTGGGCCCTCCTACATTGCTCAACAATCAAGACAATACTCCACAGATGTGGCCACAGGCCAATCCAATGGAGCCAATTCCCCAATTGAGGCTCCCTCAACTCAGGTCTGTCAAGTTGACACTACAGCTATCCAGCACAGTGAGGATTTTATTTTTTTATGTGTATGAGTGTACTGTCTGCATGTAGGTTTGTGCACCCATGTCATGCAATGCCACGGAGGTCAGAAGAGGGCATCAGATTCCCCTGGAACTGGAGTTAAAGATGGTTCTTAGCTGCCATGTGGGTGCTGGGAATCGAACCCAGGTCTTCTGCAAGAGCAGTCAGTGCTCTTTACTGCTGAGCCATCTCTCCAGCCCCAGGAAAAGTTTAAAAAATGTAAATTTTTATTTATCAAAGAAGACATCTGACTACCATCTCAAGCCTCTGTTTCAAATATATAGAAATAATAGCTAGACTGTTTTAGATACTAAGCTTGAACACAATAAGGGCAACTTTAGGCTTCAGAGGCAGGTAGGATCCCAAGGCAGTAAGCAGCACAAGTTGCTATGAGGTGCACAGGGGACCTGGACTGAATGCAGGTCACACATGGCTAGCATTTCAACACGGGCAAGGATCTGAGGAGGGCTCCAGGGTCTGTGTAGTAAAAACAAATGCAGGTTCCCTAATGGATACAGGAGGCAGGAATGTGTTACTTTTGGTTGAGTGCCACCAGAACATCCTGTCCATCAGCTGAGTAATGAGCAGAAGATACTCTCTGTCACAGAATCCTACTGCATTTTTGTGGCTTCTGTAAGACACCCAGTAAAAAGTTTCTGCAGGTAAACATTTCCACAGAAGAAAAATTCATAGGCAAAATATGAAAAATCCTCACCATATGTTTGTTAAGAGTTCTAGGATGAGATATTAGAAGGAAGAAGAAATATTCAGAGAGAAAATAGCTGAGAATTTTCCAGATCAGAGCAAGAAGAGAAAAATCATTTAAAAAGCAGGGCATAGTGATGCACACCTGCACACTTTTGAGGTAGGAACATCAGACGTTCTACCCAAGCCTGTTATATTTAAAACCACTTGAAGATTCTTGATCAAGAAAACAAATGATATGGAATGCTGGAGAGGTTGTGGGGAAAGGGGAACAGTCATTCACTGCTGGTGGGATTGCAAACTCATGCAACTCCTATGGAAAGCAGTGTGGAGAAGTCTTAAAAGACTCAAAATGAACCTACAACTTGACCCAGTCATACCACTCCTGGGTATATACCCAAAAGATTCATCCTATTGCAGAGATACATACACAACCATGTTTATTGCAGCTCTTTTTACAATAGTGAAGAGCTGGAAGCAACACAAGTATCCTTCAATTGATGAGTGGATAAAGAAAATGTGGTACATCTAAACAATGGAGTTCTATGCAGCAGTAAAGAAAGATGGCATTGGCTGGGCGAGGTGGTGCACACCTTTAATCCCAGTACTCAAGAAGCAGAGGTAGGCGTGAGTTCAAGGCCAGCCTGGTCTACATAGTGAGCTCCAGGCCAGCTGGGACTAAAGGGAGACCCTGTCTCAAAAAGACCGCCCCCCCAAAAAAAAGGTGGCATTATGAACTAGAAGCTGCTATGCTAAGTGAAGTCCCAGAAAAACAAATGATGTATGGTGTCAAGCTGGGTAATTTTTTTAGTAAATATAATACCACATTGCCGGATGCTACTATAGATCCTCTTGAAGTTTATGTCTCTATGAGAAAGTTTGTCTCTATGAGAAAGAATCAATCTCAGGGCTGGAGAGATGGCCTAGCAGTTAAGAGCACCGACCGCTTGGGCCAGGCGTGGTGGTACACGCCTTTAATCCTAGCACTTGGGAGGCAAAGGCAGGTGAATCTTTGTGAGTTCAAGGCCAGCCTGGTCTACAGAGTGAGTTCCAGGACAGCTGGGGCTACAGGGAGACCCTGACTCAAAAAGACCAAAAAAAAAAAAAAAAAAAAAAGACGCCCGGACCGCTCTTGTAGAGGACCCAGGTTCGATCCCCAGCACCCACATGGTGGCTGAGAACCATCTTTAACTCCAGTTCCAGGGGAATCCAACGCCTTCCTCTGACCTCCACGGCATTGCACGACACGGGTGCACAGACCTACATGCAGACAGTACATTCATATACAGAAATAAATAAAATTAAAAATTTTAAAAAAAAGAAAGAATCAATCTCTTTTTAAAAGTACATTAAAACATACATCAACTTGCTGTATAACTTGGGAATACAAAGTTATATTTCTTTTTTGCCTATATGCAACATTACTGTTAAAATGTGAATCCTCGGGGCTGGAGAGATGGTCTAGTGGTTAAGAGTGCCGACTGCTCTTGCAGAGGACCTAGGTTCGATCCCCAGCACCCACATGGCAGCTGAGAACTGTCTTTAACTCCAGTTCCAGGGGAATCTGGTGCCCTCTTCTGACCTCCATGGCATTGCACGACACAGGTGCACAAACCTACATGCAGACAGTGCATTCATACATATAAAAAATAAATAAAATAAAAAAATGTGAATCCTCAAATCCTAAATGTATTTTGGAATTAACCTATAGCTTATTTTCAGACTCTGTCATTTTGGTATATGTGTGGAGTGCATATATGCATATTTTGAAGTAACATAAAATTAAAGAGAAAAACAACAACAAAAGACGTGTTCAAAGATCTGACCAAAACAGTAAACTTCTACATCAAAAAAGTTAAAAAAGACTAAAAAAGATGCAAGGCAGGACTTAACATGTATGGCAGAATGCATATTCTCTGGTGTGGGGGCATGGAAGGGGAAACAGGTCTAAATTTGGGAAGGTTGCATGCACAAAAGCTTGATTAAAAAATTAGAAAGATTATGCTATAGATTATCATGGTAATATAAGTTTTGTTCAATTAAAAAATGCATGTAGAGCTGGGCGTGGTGGCGCACACCTTTAATCCTAGCATTTGGGAGGCAGAGGCAGGTGGATCTTTGTGAGTTCAAGGCCAGCCTGGTCTACTGAGCGAGTTCCAGGCTAGCTGGGGCTATAGGGAGACCCTGTCTCGAAAAGACCAAAAAAAAAAAAATGCACATGGAAAACTTCTGCATTGAAAATTTTAAAAGGGACTGAAGAAAAGATGAAAAACATGTTTGGCAGAACGCATGAGCTCTGGTGGGGTGGGGAGGCAAAGAAGGGGGAATGGGACTAGATTTGAGTGGAAATTTTATATGAAATGCACAAAGCTTCAATAAAAATTGGCTTTGAAAAAAATTAAATATATTTATGTTTTCAAAAAAGCTTATAAAATTAAAAATAATAAAATAAAATAAAAAAATCTCAAGATATATGAAACCACAGAGTGAAATGGTAGATAACTAAGGACAAAGAGAAAATCGTAAATGGGATGCAAAAAATAATAAAGAACAGTAAAGAGGAGTTTCTTATTGGTAACAGTAGACTCCAGAGATAATGGAAATATCTTTAGAAAAAATAATACAGGAACTAGATTTCATCCATAAACAGTGATGTAAAACCCACATTGGTGTCAGGCAGAGCTGTCTTACATGGTGATTTTGCCATTTAGTATTTACTCCCTTCACACTTTAACTTATTAGCATGATGTGGTATGAACATTGAAGTATCTTGTATGAATTTTGCGAGATATCTATCACATAGTAGGCAATTGTACTGAGAATTCCTTTCAATGAACTTAAAAAATGTATTTGTATGTTACTTTAGTTAAGGCTGCCTTCAAACAGGGACAATGCCAGACTTAGGGACAAAACAGATGAGAAACCCGCTGATAGGCACAGGGTTAATGATGTTTATTAGTAATTATCATAGGCAGACTTACTTTTAATTTAGGAATGAGAAAAGCAGTCTTATTTTAGTTTAAGATTTTAGGTAAGTAATTCCCAAATTAAAAAGCTCTGTTTTGCTTTCAGATAGAATTTTAAATATTATCCCTAGTTACTTCTGATAAATAACTATGTTTCCCTTATGGTTTTTCATTTGCTTCCTCATGTTTGCAGAGGTCAGTCTGGGCTATATACAGGGTTCTAGGGCAGCCTGGACCTTAGTGAGATTGGCTTAGGGTCACTCTGCTGGGTGTCCAGATTGTACAAGTTTGGAGCTTAAATTAGACATCTTGACTCTTTGTACCGATTATGCATTTGTGGTCTAAGAGTCTTTGCTCTCATCATCTTGAATGAATTTGTTCATGTAGGCCAATGAAGACATTAAAAAGATGTTGCCAAATGTGAGAACAGTGTTTAAGTGATGATGAAATCACGTGTTTTTGGAAGCATAGAGAAATCATTTTTAGGAAGAAATGTACTCCACTGGTATCCAAAGGGAAGTTTTATTTATTTTTTTCATGCTAATTAGTTTGATTGGTTATTATTTAAAGTTATTCAGCCTGCTATTCAATTTTCTGCTTCCCATGGACTGATGCTTGAATATCTTCCCATTTATTAGTAACTGGGATAGAATTCTGGAAAATACCTTTGACAGCGTCTCAAACACACATTTGATTTAAAAAAAAACACCTCAAGATAATTCAGATGAATAAGAAGATTTAGCATGGTGTGTTCAACTGAACCAGGAAATTAGTTTAGAGGGACTCACTGAACAGGTCAGGCCTGGTGGGTAAGGATCATCATTTCCTCTGGGTTGATCATTCACTTTTCCAAACCAGTTTTCTCAGCAACAAGGTATGTGCCTCTCCACATAGGGTTCTGTGGAGTAACTTCCAAAATAAAGGTAAAAATATTCTGTAAACTTTAAAGATAAAAGACTTACAATTTAAATCATGGTATAACTTCTGAGTTGTTTAGTTAAAAGTTTCTTTTTCTTCCCTCTTAAATCATGTAGATACTTATCTCAGCTTTTTAGTTCACTTTACAAATCTAGGATCAAAAAGATCTTAGCAAAATTTTCCTAGAAAAATCCTGTTTCAGAATTCTGGTAACATGAGAAAGTAAAACAAATTAAAAGCAACACCCCCCCCCCCAAAAAAAAAAGAAAAACACAAAACAAAATAACTTGTTTGAGCTAAGGTTTCATTGTTTAGCCTGGACTGTCCTCAGCTTGATATGTAGCCCAAGTTGGCCTTGAGTGCACCACCCTCCTGCCTCAACCTCCCAAGTGCTGGGTTCATGGACATGTACTACCACACCTGACCTCAACTATTTCCTATTGATGTTTTTAGTAACCAATCAAACTTAGAGACTTCAAAGGAATAAAAATGTCTTTAGAGGCAGGATACAAATGGAGCAGCAACACCTGCAGGAAAATATTTATTCAGTTAACTTGACATTTAATTATTTACTTATATTGTCTAATGCATTGACCACTGCACACATAGCTTTCTAAGAAAGGGCCACTTTACTCTAAATTAATTACAATTAAATGAAGCTACAAGTCCAGTTCCTTAGTAGCACTGACCACATTATAAATGCTCAGCTGCCCCATGTGGTTTTGTAGCGATGGCCACAGACAGCACAGATGCTTTTCCATCACAGTGGGGTGATCTCCTGGTGATCACTGATTCAGACTGAACATCTGGATGTGTGAATACTTTTGGAGGTTGGTAATGGGAAAACACAGAATAGATGGTCACATCCTATGCAAGGAGGCCCCAGAGCTCCCTTCCCAGTTCCGATGTTTGGAAAGAGAAACATTAAAATATGGAAACATACAAATAAGCATATAGCAAAAATAGTAACCAATGGGAGGGAGGGAGAGAGAGAGAGAGAGAGAGAGAGAGAGAGAGAGAGAGAGAATAACAAAAGTAATCAAGGACCAAGAGGTAAGGATAGGGCGTGAGGTGGATGGAGAGGGGCTCCTGCTAGATGAGACAGAGTGTGACAAAACAACGGCAGAGGAGTGACAGTGAGCTGTCCAGTGAACGAGGTAATGCACTGGAGAGGAGAGGAGAGGGTGGCGGTGGGCAGAGCCTTTCAGACAGAAGGTGGACAGGAAATGGGTGTGGAGGGAGGGCTGAGAGGGAAGACTGTACAGTCTAGGACCTGGAGGCAGATTGGTGGAACTGGAATTCGGAAGCTGTTGCTGTTGAGTGACAGGTGGTGGGTGGCAGAGTAGCAATGACAGATATTGTGTGGTGGGGTTGCCTCAATATGAAGCTTGGATTTTGTCTGAATGTATGGAAGTTCCTGAAGACTTTTTAAGCAGAGGCATGAGGTGGTCTCCTTCACATTTTAAGATAGCTGCTCTGTCTGTAATCTGGAGAATGTCTCGGAAGGAGGCCAAGAGGGAAAGAGGGGGTGTCCCTTACTCTGGGTTAGGAGTCCTTCTGACACTTTTTCAGGGCATCTGTGCTCAGCCGAGTCCAGCTGCTCCTTCAGATCCCTGTGCTGTTCCTTCAGATATATGTGCTGCTCCTTCAGATCCATGTGCTCCACAACCCTGGATTCAACCAGCCATAGAACAAAACATTTGAAAATATTGTGTCTCTGAACATGAACAAACCTTTTTTTTTTTTTAAGACTGGGGTCTCACTTTATAGCTCAGGCTGACCTTGAACTTGCAATCCTCCTGATTAGTTTCCAGAATTCTGGGTATTACAGACCTGTGCCACCACAATTGGCTCAAACCTTTTATATTTTCTCATTATTCCTTAAATAATGTCACATACCTCCTTACACAGACTTTGCTTTGGATTAGGTATTGTAAGTAATATGGTGGTGATTAAAAGCATGGACTAAGATGGATGTAGGTTTCCATTAGGAAGTATCTAACTATAAAATTTTGTGAGTCATGTTTGATGTTGGAAATGCCATTTCAGATGCTGTATCACAGTAAGGAGTTCAGTATGTGTATCCTGGAATTGGTGTATGAAGACCTGAAATGAAGGTTTCTTGTTTGAGGTCAAAAGACTTATAGCAATGTTTAATTAGTAGATCTTTTCTGGATCATGAAAAAAATTCTATATGTAGAAAGAAGATAGCCAAGTCTTCCTTTATCCATCAGTGTGAAATAGGCAAATATCACCTTGGGCAGAACCCATGTTGACTTTTCTACCTAAAACCAGGGCGGACAAGCTCTTAGCTCTCAAACAGTTCATGCAATGAGAATTTACACACCGGGCACCCGTTTCTGCACAGCAGCACAAGATACAAAATACAATGAGTGGGGAATAGATGAAATTAAAGATACATATGAAATAAATTTGATGTTCCACAGAATCATTTTTGGGGAGGGAGAACTCATTAGATTGCAAAAATGAATCACAGCGAGAACACTTCCCATCGCAGAGCATCATTCACCACAGAGTAATTCTGCTGTTGTCATGGGGCTCCGTGCAGAGGGCGGATTGATGGTGATCCCTTCTTTATTGAGATTTGGAGCTCACATCTCATGTATGTTTATGCCTGCCAGATGGAAGAGCTTTTATTTGTCATTGTATTTCTCTGATGTTTCTTGAACTCTGAGGCTTGAGTGCCCCGTTGCTGCAGTGGTGCAGTAAATATGCACCAGGAGCAGCACACTGAGAAATGCTCAGAAAGGAAAGACAGTGCTGAGGGCAGGAGTTTATTCTACAGGATAACAGGGATGAAGTGAAGAAAAGGGAAGATTTATGTCCCACATCAGCAAAAATACCCTGGCTATTCGACTTTTAAGAATAACCTCCCAAGGCAACCTGGGAAATACCTACTTGAGTCGGTTGAGAATAGGTTGGAGGATGTCCTAGAGACTGTCCTGCAGGGAGTCAAGTGCCCCGTGGACCAGGAAGTGAACCGAAATAGTAAGAGAATGTCAAGATGGTTATTTGTTGTCACGATTCTGGGTCTTCTTTGTGTTATAGCTATTCCTAATGGTTTGATGTTAGGGGATGGAAGGCTTTAATTTCTTAAAGAGAGATGAAGCCAGTCAGTCAAGTTCAGCTCTAAGAAACTCAAGAATGAACAAGTTGAAGTACATTGCTCATTTTTCTTTCATTTTATTGGTTGCAATTGATCCACAGATATATTTGAAGAAAGTCATTGAAGCTGGAGCTAGCATACATTGCTGAAATAGTCATAGAACAGGGTCTGAAACCCAGGGGCCCAGGCAAGTCAAGAGACCCAGCAGGACTTAAGTGTTGTCCTTGGGTAGCGTTGGTTCTGTTTAACTCATACTTCCTGAGTTTGGGATGTGCAGCACTTCTGATATAGTAGATTCTAGCTATGGATGGCTCTAACACTTGCCACGTCAACCACTTGAGTATGATCTGGAAGGTCATTTTATAAGGTCAAACAGATAATTTCTCCAAGATGTGACTTTCAAAGTAGTTGTGCCTGAGAGCCTGTTACCTCTTGGGTAGACCTGGCATGGTATCCCCTTCCTTCTTCCTTAGATAACAGTCCCTTTCATCCTTCCTTTATTGTTCTGTGGGAGAATGTTTGGAGACATGGCATGGTTCTTTTTTTTTTTTTTTACAACTTGTATTGATTGACATCATTTGTTGATATTTCATATATGCATATGGTATACTTTGTTTACTCTCACTTCCCTCCCTCTTCATCTCCCTCCCACCCCTGACACACTGCCCTCCCTACAGTCTATTTCTCACATTTATGCCTTTTTGTTTTGCTTTGTTATTTATCCATTTAAAAAGATTCATTTTTTATTTATATATGTGTGTGTCCTTGCATGAGTTTATGTGCATCACACACACACGCGCGCACACACACACATAAATGTAATAAAACAACAGCACAAAAAGAATGACAACACAGTGATCCTGATACAGGAAATATGCCCGAGATGGTCAGTTGGCTGTGTCTTCCAACTCCAGCAACCAGTTCTCTGTTTGGACATCAGCTCATGTGTAACAGTTCAGTCTGGGTATATTTAATGTGCATGTTCCTCCTATGGATGGATGCGCCATTGAGAAGTTCTCTGAACCCTACTGGTGGGCATGAATAAGTCACTGGCCAGTTGCAATTGACCTAATTTCTCCCTTCTCTCTGCAGGTTAAACAAAGGGCTAGAAGTTCCAAGTCTCTTCTCCTCTTTTTTGTTTGTTTGTTTTTGTTTTTGAGACAGGGTCTCACTATGCAGTCCTGGCTGGCCTAGGACTCCCTATATAAACCAGGCTGGCCTGGAACTCACAGAAATCTGCCTGCCTCTGCTTTCCTAGTGCTGGGATTAAAGGCCTGCACCACCACACCTGGCATGTTCTGAGCTTCTGATCAAGGCTTATTTTTTTTTTTTAACCCACTCTAGTCTTAAGGCTAACTAGGAGCCATTAGCAATCTTGTACAAAGTACACCACTCTGTAGATTCCATTGATTTTAGGAGCTGTGCAATTAGGGTTGCAGCTAAGTCGTAACTATTAATTTAAAAAAAAATAATACAACCACTATAAGAAAATTAAAATGGGCTGGGCATGGTGGTCCATGCCTTTAATCTCAGGATGTCAGGAGGCAGAGGCAGAGGCAGGTGGATCTTTGTAGTAGTCAGTATGCTGAGAATTATGCAGTGCACCTGTGCAGAGCTTGTCCCTCATCAACCTAACTTCCCCTAGGCAGGTGAGACCATATAAGCAGCTGAGTTGCAGACCTGGGCCAATCACAAGACACGATGACTGCCCTAAGAGGAGAGCGGAATGCGAACAGTACATAAACCCTAACCTTGCCCCCAATAAATGAATCCATGGCAGCTCACCTTCTGCCTGCATTCACCCGATTCCCAGGGTCTGCGTCTTGACTCTGCACCCCCTTTCGTTCATGGTCAGACCACAAAATTCCCCAGCAGGTCTAGGGGATTGACTACATCTAGCTCCCAACATGGCTTCTTGAGCCCCTGGTGCTGGCAAGGCACCCCCTTCCTTGATTGGTGAGTAGGCCCCCTTTTTGTGTTCTTTGTTCTTTCAGCTGTGCAGTAGGGTGAGCAACAACCCCCCCCCCCAAAAAAACAGACCCCTATCCTCCTTTACCGTTTTCTGCCCTCATGGATAATATTCCTCCCCAGGAGCCATGGACAGCTGCCCTAAAGGCTCTCCTAAAGACCCGTGGCCTTAAAGTGAAATTCCGGGACTTGGATCCATTTGGGAGGAGACCGTTTGCATTGCCTCTCCTCACCATAATTGCGAGCCTTAAGGGCTCCTCAGCGGAGGATGTCCTGCGTGAACATAACTCAGCCTGCCACAAGAACACGGAGGAGAGGTTGACCCTGCCCTGTGTCCCTGACTTTCACCAGGACAAGGAAGGTTCCCCCCATCCCAATTCCCTCCAGCCTCCCTTCAGCTGCCCCTTCTAGGGATACTCACCCCCCCATATAGCCTTGGAGGGGGGGCCCAGGAAGCTCTCTCCCAATGGCGGGACTAGAGACATCTCGTTCGGCTGGCTGTGTCTTTGGGTAAGAAAGAGCTCAAGATTTTTTTCTTTTTTCTTTCATTTTGGTTTTGTTTAAACTCAAGTTTCTGGTTTGGGGCACTTGGTTAGAAGAAACTGGATGCAGTATTGCTCCTTGAGCCAGAGATGGGGGACACCCCAACTCTCCACTAGTAAAGTACAAACATGGGGTTCACCTCAGCGATTTGGAATCTGGGCAAGGGGTCTGGATTTTTAGTTCTGGGGCCGATAGGGCATCGGTTCTGTGCGTGCAGCATTTCCTGTCTTTGTCTGACTATGTCATGTTTATGGTAACTGTTCTTCTGTGTAGCCAAGCGTGCATCTAAGTTTTTGTGTGTGTTTGTAATTCGATAATTATAATTGTCTCATGTTGGTTCTGTCAAAGTGGCCACTTCAAGTTTCATTCCTTTATGTGCACAGAATCATTCATTTTGGCATGCCAGACTAGATATGCACATGCAAACTTTAAAAATGGATATTTAAAAATGCATTTAAAGGCCTAAAATTTGGAAACTGTAGACATCTCTAAATTTATTCTTTGAGTCTAGCAAATGCTTCACAACAGGTGGTGATTTTTATAGGAATTAGCCTCTCAGTTGACTTTTAAAGGATCCTATTTTCTTTTATTTATTTTTTCTTTTTTCTTTTTTTCTTTTACACATTGTACTTACCATATATGGATGGAAGACATGTAGTCATATTCTAAAAAAAAAAAGGATCCTATTTTCTAAGATGACATTTTGGTTTGTGTCTACTTTCAAAAGGGATTGCGTGAGGTAATTTGCTTGCTTTGGAATTATCTGCTTTTTTGAGACTTCTGCAGGCCAGATTCTCTGTGTGGATGTATCCCTGATTTAGCTGATGGAGTGTGAGCTGCTGTCACACTCGAAAGGCCTTTCCACACTTCTTGCAGTCATAGGGTTTCTCGCCAGTATGAAGTTTGTGATGCAGCCGAAGGCCTGTGCTACTCAGAAAAGCCTGACTGCACTCCTTACACTCGTAGCACTTCTCAGCAGTGTTAAGTCTCTTATGTTGAGTGAGGTGTGCGTACTGTCTGAAGGTCTTCCCATACTCCTTACATTTGTAAGGCTTCTCGACAATATGACTCCTCTGATGCACTCAAAGTTCTGAGCTACAGGTGAAGATCTTTCCACATTTTTTATATTCACAGAGTTTGTCAGATGTGTGAATTTTCTGATGCAGAGTTAGGTGATAACTCTACCCGCCCCGAGGTCAGAGCCTTTGATACTAGCTTTGTTTCTCAGGCGTGGTCTAAGCTAAAGTCCATTTTTGATCCTGCTACATTGGTCCCCTGGGGCATCCTCTGCCTCCTGGCCTTTCTCTGCCTTTTTCTCTTCAGGTGTCTGTTTCACTTTGCCCACAGCCAACGCCAGGTCAACAAAACAATGGCTAAGGTCCTCTCAGCAATGGTCAATAGGGACTCTGCATGCACCCCTCCGGATGAGGTGATTCGCATCTGGCTCTCATACACCCACGATTCACGGGAATGAGCTTGTCTCTCCCCTATGCGGTACCGCTCCTGGCCTCTTCCCTCGGTGACTGGTTAGTCAATGACAGGTAAGACTCTGCAAAACCAGGGAAACCTAAGACAGACGCAGTCAAAATGTCAGCATGCCAGAGGTGGGGACAACAAGGTTCGGGCATAGCACCTGAATTCCCACTGGACGGCTCCTCACGCAAAATTAAATACAAAGGGTGGAAATGTAGTAGCCAGTATGCTGAGAATTACACAGTGCGCCTGCACAGAGCTTGTCCCTCATCAACCTAACCTGCCCTAGGCCGGCGAGACCATACAAGCAGCTGAGTTGCAGACCTAAGCCAATCACAAGGCGACTCGATGACTGCACTAAGAGGAGAGCGGGATGCGAACAGTACATAAACCCTAACCTTGCCCCCAGTAAATGAATCCGTGGCAGCTCGACCCCTGCCTGTGAATGAATCGGTGTTCACCCGATTCCCAGGGTCTGCGTCCTGACTCTGCACCTCTCACCCCCTTTCATTCACGGTGGAACCACAAAATTCCCCAGCAGGCCTGGGGGATTGACTACAGATCTTTGTGACATTGAGGCCAGCCTGGTCTACATAGTAAATTCTGGGCCAGCTAGGGTTACAGGGAGACCCCATCTCAAGAAAAATAAAAAAGCCAAACAACATACAAATAATGAGAAAATTAAAATTAAAATGTTAATGTTGCTTTAAAGAGAAGAAAGATCTCATTCATTTTTTAAAAAAAGACCTTAGACTTTTGTATCATATAATGTCAAAGAACTTGGGATTTTCCTGTCTTGGTTTGATGTGTGGGCAAATCTCATATCCACTTTTCTTCTTCACTATTATTTTCTTTCCATGGATGGGAACAATGCCAAGAACATAAAGGACCTCAGACAGACCTCGCCTGGGGCTGGGGTTTCTTGCAGTCCAGGGATATTTTGTTTTTGTGTCCATTCAGCCTTCCACAGGCCTTGCCTCTGCTACCATTTCCTTTTGTTGTTTCCAGAAACCACAGTAAAATGAGGAGATTACTGCTTGGAACTTGCAATTCCATTATCTGTCAGCCTTGAAAGATAAAAGGTGCCACCACTGTATCCAGAAAGCAATTTTTCAGTAGCCATAGGTGACAAGAATTACATTTCTTTACCAGGACATCTTGATGTGGCACATCATAAATATTCAGGTTCTGTAGACTTTAAAAAAGATATAATATCTCCTTTCTTGAATAACACTGGCTTCAAGGTCAGATTCAGGATGACTTAGAAATAGAAACTAAAAGTTCTTATACATGAAAACAAAAGAGTAGTTGGGAGTGGGATGGAGGAGGCTGAGGAAGTGAAAACTGAACAGTGAAGGGCTTGGACTTGGAAGTCATGTGGGGAAGGTCATCACCCTGGATCCTGGTAAATGGTGAACTAGCTCTGGCCCTTTTCCAGCACCTTGAGGGTCTCCACTGCCTGGAACATCTTCCTAGAGCTTTACTACTTTCTGTGTGTGTGTGTGTGTGTGTGTGTGTGTGTGTGTGTGTGTGTGTGTGATAATCTGAAGTCAGCACCATCTGGATGGGATTCCTCGGCCTCCTACTGGACCATATATGGGTCCCAGTCCTCCCCTATTCTTACTTGCTCATATGTGCATTCCACCAGGTAGCCCAGGAGCTCTGAGTGTCATTTCTTGTTGGACTGGTCTCCAAGTCTTGATGAGTAGCTGGGGAATTAATAATTCCCTCTGGCTGGAGGACTTCTTTGTGGCACACAAGAAAACTGGGCTGCCAGATGGGGCCAATGTGCTGAGTTTATCTAGATAAAGAAATACTGCAAAAATACGTTTGTTTGGGCTACATACTTGGTCCTGGGCAAGTGTTGGTGCAAATGTCAATCTCTTCCTCCAGTCGTCCTAATTTCTTTTGTCTCCCAAATCAAATAATAAGACTCTGATTCTATACAGAACAGAAGCTGAGAGCCAGAAAGGGAAGTGCTGTGTTTAGATCTCCATATTCTTTGTCAGAAATGACATAGAATTTGCCTTCTAGCTGTACAGAGTCTTGCCTTCCATTTCCACGTGTAGTGGCAGCATGGTGGAACGCATAGGCAGGAAGATGGAGGGATGTTTCCATAGTATTGCAGGGAAACTGGTATCTGACTTAAGAAAGAAAATATTTTGGCCATGTATGGCAACACCTATAGAATCAGCACTTAAGAGCCAGGGCAGGAGGACTGAGAATTTGAGGTCAGTCCAGTACACATAGACACCTTATTTTGTTTTGTTTTGTTTAAAGATAATGCTCCATTTCTGGAGGAAATTGTGACTTAAAAAGGGTTCCATCAATAGAACCAAGTTTCTAACACATTCTGCTAGGTCCAAAGTGAACCCCCTTACTACCCAAAGTCTTGCTTATCCCTGCTTTTAGAAAAATGTTATAGCTCCCAATTAAAATCCCCAAGAGTTTCTTCACAGGCTTGGGAAAAAAAGTCCTTAAATTCATTTGGAAAAACAAAAGATCCTGAATAGCCAAAACAACCCTGAGCGAAAAGAGCTACATGGGGGGGGGGGGATCTCTATACCAGACTTCAAACTATACTACAGGGCTATAGTCATAAAAACAGCCTGGTACTGGCACAAAAACAGACCTGTTGACCAATGGAACAAAACCGAAGATCCAAATCTGAGCACATACAATTTCAGCCATCTCATATTTGACAAGGGGGCCAAGAAGCCACAATGGAGAAAAGACAGCATCTTCAGCAAGTGGTGTTGGCAAAACTGGATCACCGCTTGTAGAAGAATGAAATTAAACCCCTACCTCTCACCTTGTACAAAAGTCAACTCCAGATGGATCAAAGACCTCAACGTGAAACTCCAAACTCTGAAGGCAATAGAAGAAAAAGTTGGCAGCAGACTACAAGACATAAGCATAGGAAAAGACTTCCTAAATCAGATAGCAGCTGCGCAAGAATTAAGGTCGACAATTGACAAATGGGACCTCATTAAACTCAAAAGCTTCAGTACATCAAAAGAAACAATCAAGGAAATGAAGAGAAATCCCACAGAGTGGGAGGAAACTTTCACCACAGATATATTTGACAAAGCATTGATTTCCAGAGTATATAAACTACTCAAAAAAAAAAACAAAGAAGAAAGAAAACAAATGACCTACTCAAAAGATGGAGCAAAGAGTTGAACAGAGACTTCACAAGTGAGGAATTAGAGATGGCTGAGAAACACCTTAAAAACTGTTCAACGTCACTAATAATTAGGGAAATGCAAATTAAAACCACTTTAAGATATCATCTCACTCCAATAAGACTGCCTAGGATCAAGGAAACAAATGATATCAAGTGCTGGAGAGGTTATGGGGAAAGGCGAACACTCATCCACTGCTGGTGGGAATGTAAACTTGTACAGCCACTATGGAAAGCAGTGTGGAGAACCCTTGGAAGACTTGGAATGAACTTGCCACCTGAACCAGCCATACCACTCCTAGGCATGTACCCCCAAGACTCACCCCACTGCAGAGATACATGCACAGCCATGTTTATTTCAGCTCTCTTCACAATAGCAAGGAGCTGGAACCAACCCAAATGCCCCTCGACTGATGAGTGGATAGAGAAAATGTGGTACATCTACACAATGGAGTTCTATGCAGCAGTAAAGAAAGATGACATCATGAGCTTTGCAGGAAAATGGCTGGAGCTAGAAGACATCATGCTGAGTGAAGTAACACAGTCCCAGAAAAACAAAAGATGAATGGCATCCCTCATCTGTGGATGCTAGTGCCAATTACCTAGTTGTAAGTATTTCTTGTGCATGGCCCCTTGAGCTTTTGTCCAAGCAGTTGGGAGTGATGCATATTGGAAACAACAACAACAACAACAGAAAGGACTGTATCAAAGAACTGAAACAGTGAACTTCTGCTCAAAACAGTCAACTTCCACATGGAGAATATCGAGAAAGACTGAGAAAGAGATGAAAAGCATGTTTGGCAGAATGCATGAGCTCTGGTGGTGTGGGAGCATAGGGTGGGGAACTGGGTCTAGATTTGATAATCTTGTACAAAATATATATTAAAAAATAAATAAAAGATGTAAAAAAAGAGAAAAATGTTATGGCTTGAATCTAAATGTCCTCCAAAGGTCCATCTACTAAAGGCTTGGTTGTCAGCCTGTGGTGCTTTTAGAGGTGCCTGAGCCTTTAGGAGGTGGAGCCTAGTGGAAGGGAGTTAGAGCCTCAGGGGTGTGTCCCTAAGAGGTTATTGGATCTCTGACTCCTTCCTGTCTCTTTTCTGCTTCCTAGCCTCCATGTGTTGAGCTGAACTCTGCTGCCATGTGCTCCAGCATGATGCACTGTGCTGCCACATGCCCACGTGATGGGCCACGTGACTTGGATGAAATTCTCTGAAACTTTAAACCAAAATACATGTTTTCTACTCATAAATTATTGCAGGCATTGTCACAACAGTGAAGGCCAACTGACACAAAAGGACATACAGAGCAGAGCAAATAAGGTGTGGTCCATGCCACCGTGGCTGTCAGCACCACGGAGAGTAGCAGCTCACATTCCTTGGGTGCATTTCATTTTCTGGTGTAATTCTAAGGAATTCTACTTTGTAGACAAGGCATGAGGGGCCAGCCTACTGTAGTAATTTGCTCAAGATTATTAGTCAGTGGTTTGAACCCAGGTCCATCCAACTATTGAGACCCAGGGCCATCCATTCGCTGAGGGACAAGAATAAGCTGGTTTGTCAGGGCAAACCTGGGGCTGGGGTGGGGGGCTGCCTTGCTGGGGCTCAGGAGAGAGAGCTTGAATGGGATCCTTCATAAAATAATACTTGGACGTATCTTCATTGAGTGATTTCTCACTCTTAGTGAACAGCTTTGGAGCACAGCACACTTCAGTGGCTCCTCACTGCAAAGTGGGTATGAAGTACCGGCATTCAAACAAACGAAGAAACAAGCAACCAGAGATTGTATTGTCGGTTTTCACCGAAACACTTCAAAATCTTTCAAAGTTTCCTTGTGGATTCACACTTTTTACAGAGTAACAACTGTCTGGGCCCATTCAGGAAACCAGCAGCTGATCAAGTCTGTTGTGGAGAAATGGAGACAACATGGGGGGCCTCCATTGGGTCAGGTCCAAACTGGCTCACGATCAGCTGTCAGTTGGACTGATTACAATTGGGTCCCTCTGGACCTAGGTGATTCAGAATCTAGGGTGGGTTACAACTTTTTTTCTTTTTCTTTTTCTTTTTTTTTTTTTTTTTTTGGTCTCTTTGAGACAGGGTCTCCCTGTAGCTCCAGCTGGCCATGAACTCACTATGTAGACCAGGCCTGCCTCTGCCTCCCGTCTGCTGGGATTAAAGGTGTGTGCTGCCATGCCCAGCAACATTTCTTTTAAATTGTTTTATATATTTGGGGAGGCCCATTTTTTAATACAGAGTTGTGGATTTGGGAGAGGATACTTGAAATATACTGGGTAGCATCGTGTATGAGAACAAGGACAGGTGAGGGTTCCGGCGGCATCGTTTTTGATGCAGATGCTCACGGATGAAGCCCGGCACTTACTCTTCTGCGGTCAAGGTCCGGAGAAGCCCAGACTCGTCCAGCTTCTTCCTGAGATGCCATGCTCAGCAACAGTGGTTGTTTATTCAGAGAAAACACCTCAGTGCGGTTGGTCCTCGGACCCCTGCCTCTTCCTACCCACTGGTCAGTTATCAGCCCAGCAGCAGGCATGGGTCAGATCCAGGTCCGGCTTCCCTGGGTGCTCCTGGGAATGCCTCTGGGGCTCTCTGAGCCTCCGTTTCCTTATCTTCAAAGAGGATGATGAAATTTCTCTTCTCCACACTGTTTCGAGGCATTGATGAGACAGTATACATAAAGCCGGTGGTGAAGCCTGCACTCTTCACAGGCTCTGAGTTCACAGGCTCTGAGGCCGGCTGGCCTGCTTTTCTTCCTCCTCTTGTGTTTCCTCAAGTTTTTTTTTTTTTTGTTGTTGTTCTATTTTGGAAGTAATTTAATCAATTTTACTTTTCTCTCACAATTGGTCCAATCTTTTTTTTCTCTTTGTTCTTTTTTTTGCATGAGTCTCTGTGTGTGGTGGGTATGCGTGTGTGTGTGTGTGTGTGTGTGTGTGTGTGTGTAAGACTGAGGCCAGTGTGGGAGTCATCTTTATTGCTTTCCACCTTATTCACTGAGACAGGTCTCTCAGTAGAACCTAGAACTCCCCGTGCTGGTTAGTGTAGCTGCCCAGCTTGCTTGGGTGCTCCCCTGACTTGGCCTTCCAAGTACTAGCATTTCAGGTGAGTGCACCACCCAGCACTTACGTGGGTTCTGGGGATCCAAAATCTGGCCCTTATGTTATATGGCAAGGCCTTTATCAACAGAGAAATTTCCCTAGGAAATTCCCCAGTCCCACTAGGACTGGCCTGATTTTGGACTTTTCTTCTGGGAGAGTTCACAGGACAAAAATATTTTTCTGGGGGTGGTTGTATAAGATTGGTATGATTCCAAACTACTGAGTGCACCACTTCCATGTAAACCACTCTGGGATATGGTCATAGGTGCTTGAAGAAGTGGTTTGGGGAGGGGTACCCATAGTACTGTGTGTGTGTGTGTGTGTGTGTGTGTGTGTGTGTATGTGCAGGATCAGAAGGAGAGGTTTACTTTTACTGCAAGAATCATTTCTTGCCCCAAAGGTTAAGAAAGTAATTTAGAGGAACCTTCTCAAATTTGGGTGCTTCATCAAAGTCTGGAAACTTTTATCACTTTAGCTATCCCCTGTGGGAAACAAGGCTGTAAGAGAAATGGTGTGAATGGTTGTTGAGGAGGGCCCCCTTTGCTCCAGAGTGCAGGCCCTTCAGGGGCCATCTGCTAAGACCTAGGTCTCCTTCTTCATCTTTTCCCTTCCCTTCCCCTTGGTCTTTACTTTCTCCAGTTCTGGCTCCCTGCTCTCCTAGTGCTCCACGGACTCATCTCATAGGCAGAACATTAAAGTCAGCGGCTCAGAGGTTTAGAGGTACTGTGGTTTTTCTCTTCTCCCACCATCAAACAATTGCTGCATTAATGAAAATGTGAAAGAAAAACCCCAAGGATAGAACTACTGCTGCTGAGCATGTGCCTGACTGGCTAGAACACAAGAGTGGCTTTAAAACTCAAGAAAACAAACACAAAACATTATTTACATGAAGAATTATTTTTATTTTTGTTAGTCACAGCCTTTATGCAAACAAAGATCTTGATTTTAATATGAAGAAGAGTCCAACTGGTTTCCTGTAATAAGGATGCATATGGATTATATTTTAAAATTATAGTTTGTCAGTGCTTGTGGCATTGAACTACGACTGCCATGAAAGCTACTGCTGGCCAAAGTCCTTTGCCCCGGTACTGCTGGAGGACACAGGGCTCCATCCAGCCCCCACCCCTTCTCAATAGGAACCAGGGTTCTGGCTGATTTCTATAACATTTCTTTCTGGAGGATATGTTCAGCCTCTCGAAGGTTGTTTTGTTTCTTTCAGCACAATTTACTCTTAACTACTTGTGATACTTTGGGCACTGCAGTAACTTAGTTTCTCCAGTCTTTCTCTAAAATAATGGAAAAAAATTTGCACAAAAGGTGGCAGTTTCCTTAAGTATGTGCTTAAGCACAGAGCTCAGTGCTGACATTCTCAGTAGAGAATGTTTAAATAGGGGTTGGGTGTGTAGGTCAGTGGTTGAGTGCTTGCCCAGCACATGCAGTACCTTCGGTTCCATCCCCAGCATCAAGAAGAAGAAAAATACAGCAGTTTCAGTGTAGCATATTAAATATATTAGAAGCCAGGCATGGTGGCGCACACCTTTAATCCTAGCACTTGGGAGGCAGAGGCAGGCTGATCTTTGTGAGTTCAAGGCCAGCCTGGTCTACATAGTGAGTTTCAGGACAGCCTGGGGCTACAGGGAGACCCTGTCTCAAAAAGACCAAAAACAAACAAAGAAACAAATCCATCATCAGGCTGCACTTCTGGTTATAACAGAGCAAGGGTAAGGCCACTAGGAAGTGTACATTATACACATCATATAAGGAAGGTAGGGCTGTCCTGTGACCTAGGCTAGCAGGGGCATAACTTGAATCACACTAACTAGACCACTTGTGTTTGATCTAATAAAAATGTACATAATCACTGAAAACAGACAGGTGGGATCTAGGCCAGTATAAAAAGTGTCTGTCATATAAAATTTACCCATTCACCTTTTGAAAAAAATAATAATATTCAGACTTTAAATCTTGCTACTGTCCTGTCATGTGGATCTGCACTGTGGCAGCAAGAAGCACGTTTGCTGTAGTTTAGCAATCTGGCTACTTTAAAACATTTTTTTCAGCCAGGCATGGTGGTGCACACCTTTAATCCTAGTACTTGGGAGGCAGGCGGATCTTTGTGAATTCAAGGCCAGCCTGGTCTACAGAGCAAGTTCTAGGACAGCTGGGGCTACAGGGAGACACTGTCTCAAAAAAGAACAACAAAAAAACGTTTTTTCAGAGTTAAGAGTCCTTAACTCAGCCAACATAGTAGATTTACTTCATGAAGAGGCTTTCTTTCAAACAGGTTTATCAAGCCTCTTCTTGAATGCCTTAGACTCTAAACAGCCCAGATCTAAAACATGTTCCTGTTCTCTATTAACTTTTTGACTATGTAACCTTTACATTCAAATAGGAAGTATTATCTTTGTACCTTATGAAGACTTCCTTTAATTTTCCTTTCTGAGAAGTTGTGAGTCAAACTTCTAAATCATTATCATGGAACCCTTTCCTTACAGCAGAATAATGCAAGGATTTTGGAAAAAAAAAAAAAAAAANCTCATGTTCCACATGAGGTCATCTGCAGAGCGCTGCTTCCTTTTCTTTCTCAGAAAATCTCTCTCTCTCTCTCTCTCTCTCTCTCTCTCTCTCTCTCTCTCCCTCCCCCACCCACCCCCACCTCTCCCTCTTTCTTTCTTTCTCTGAATCAGAGTTTTGCTATGTATCCCAGGCTGGCCTCAGATATGCTAAATAGCCCAGGCTGGCTATTGAATTCCTGGTTTTTCTGCTTGAATCTCTTGAGTGTTGAGATTGCAAGGTGTGGCCCCCAAGTTACAGAACAGATTCGGGAAGCAAATGAGATTCATTGTGGAAAAGTTGAAAAATAAAGAGTTGTTAGAAGGAAAATTGTAAATAATCATTGCATCCAA
Source organism: Rhizomys pruinosus (assembly GCA_009823505.1). Lineage (NCBI taxonomy): Eukaryota > Metazoa > Chordata > Mammalia > Rodentia > Spalacidae > Rhizomys > Rhizomys pruinosus. The sequence goes on from VZQC01003325.1 coordinate 1,450,765, forward strand.
AGAGATAGCACATTCAGTAACTGGTATTTGGACTATAGGGGTCCTAGTGATACAACATAGAACTTTTTGTTATGTTTTGACATGGCTCTTATGCTGCCCAAGCTGGTCTTGAGTTTGTGGATTCACCCTTCCCAAATCAGTCGCCAAGTAGCAAGGACTCTGCAGGAACTATACCCAGGCAGGGCAAGGAAGCAGTGTTTCATTGTGCCTTAATTTGCATCTCTCTAGCAACTAAAGATTTTCACCTTTTCTACCTATGCACTGATGTATTCAAATAAAAACGGAATCATGGTGCTCACAATGCTTGTTCCTTGCTTTTCTAAATAAGAATATGACTATCATGACATATACATTCATTAGTTTAGAACAGTAAACATTTACCATCCCACACAGTCTGAGGGTAGGAATACCTGGGAGCTTAGATGGTGGTTCAGGTTTGGGATCTCTCAGGGAATGCAGTCAAGATGTCAGATGGCCTGGGATCATCAGAAGCCTTGGCTGGGAAGAAGGACCCGCTTTCAGGATGGCTTCCCTTATGGCTGTTGACTCAGTTCTTCCCTCGTACCACCTGGCTTCCTGCAGAGGGAGGTATCCAGGAGACAGAGGGAGCAAGGCAAAAGCCATATTGTGTTAGTTAAGACAGGTGTTTGAAATAGGATTCACATATCATGCAATTCACGCATTAAAATAAAAAAAATGCCTCCAATAGAAGAGGAAGTTGATAATGCATTTAAAACCCTGGTAAACCCATCATAAAGTTGAAAAAAATTGTAAGTTCAACTGTCTTAAGTCCATATGTTTCTCATCCTGCAGTGCAGCCAGGTCGAGATAAATCCACCATCATAAGACCATCAGTGTGTTCATGTGATCATGTGCCTACCACAAGTGTCCAGATACAGAATATTTTTTTTGTCATTTCAAAACAAAAAACAAAAAACAGTCAATTTCTTCCTCATAAACTTTGGAAATCAGTAATTTATTTTATAAATAAACCTATTCTGGGCATTTGACATAAGTAGAATTACATACTACGTAACATTTTGTGTCCCTGGATCAAACTCAGGGTTTTTGACTTGGCAAGGGCCCCTACCTGCTTAGTTATCTCTCCAGCCCCAGTACAATGTTCTTAAAGGTTGTCCATACTGTAGCATGTTATTAAGACTTTCTTTTCATGGCTGAAAAACATTCACGTGTATGGATAGACCACATGCAGCAGTTGATAGACTGATGTTGAGTTGTTTCTACTTTTTGGATAATAAGATTAATTTTGGTATGTAAAAATTTTTGTGTTGACATTTATTTTTATTTCTCTCAACTATATAGCTGAGAGTAAAATTTCTGGGTCATCCAGAAACTCTGTGATTAACATTTTGAGGAATGGCTTGAAGAAATATTTTATTTTCCTACCAGGAGTGTGGGAAGGTTCTAACTTTTCACATCACCAAGCACTTTAATTTTATTTTAATTTTTTCAAAGCCAATATTTTTATTGAAGCTTTGTGCATTTCATATAAAATTTCAAATCAAATCTAGACCTGTGTCCCCTGCTTCCCCCCAATCCCACCAGAGCTCATGCATTCTGCCAAACATGTTTTTCATCTTTTTCTCAGTCTCTCTCAAAATTCTCAATGCAGAAGTTTACTGTTTCGAGCAGAAGTTCACCATTTCAGTCAGTTCTTTGACCCAGTTTTTTGTTGTTGTTGTTGTTGTTATTCCTTCCAATATGCATCACTCTAAATTATGCATATATGCATGCCACATATATCATAGGTTTTAGCATCTTCAGCTTATGATTTTTTTCTTTATTAGGCTGAAAGATGTCATGTTTGAAGGCTCCTCCTTGGCAAGCCCAAACCACCATCAGTTCTGCCTTTGTGTTCCACACTGGGATTTTCCCTTCCCATAGTCACCAAATGAGGTCCGGTAAGCACCGTGTCCTGTCTTGATCTTCCTGTACTGGTCTCTGTGATACAGTTTGGGTAGCCCAACAATGGCAGCCTATACACTGAAGAGGCTGAAACCCCAGTCGTAGCTCAGTCTACAAGTTGGATGTTTCAGAAGTCCCCATCTGGCACTGAAGGTTTGGAGGATTCTTGGAGAGACATGAGTCTTCAGTCCATATTGGAAAGTTGGGAAGCTGTGTCTCATGTCTTTGAAAGATGGCAAAAGCAGTGGCAGCCACAGGGTAGCTTCATGTGCCAGTAAGACAGGCAAAACAACTGTGCTTTTTTTTTTTTTTTTTACTTTGTCTTTTTACTAAAATACAATTTCTTAGGCCTTACTATTTATTTATTTCTGGTTCTACTTTCCTTTTAGATGTTTAAGTCCACACAGTTAGCCCAGATTAACCAAGGTTTTTGTTTTCTCAAGGTCACTTGAGGATCTGATCCTCAAGGGTCACTCAGGTTCTTTTGGGGGGGAGGGATCCCCTGGCTCCTTTTGGCTTTTCAATCACCAGTTCCATCCACTCGAGGACAAAGTCAGGTCTAGCTAGACCAGGCTTCCTTTTTTGAAGCATGAGCAGACTTTCATCTTTATAGACTAGACACTGGCTGAAGTCCCATTAGTTGATCTCCAAGACCTCCCTGCACAGGAAGACTGGTGACTCACATTTCCAGGACATTTCTTTTTTTTTTTTTTTCTTTTTTTAAAAAATATTTTATTAATTTTTTTATTTATTTCTGTATGTGTATGAATGTACTGTCGGCATGTAGGTTTGTGCACCGTGTCGTGCAATGCCGTGGAGGTCAGAAGAGGGTGTCAGATTCCCCTGGAACTGGAGTTCTCCTGGAATTGGAGTTTCAGCGGTTCTCGGCTGCCATGTGGGTGCTGGGGATTGAACCCGGGTCCTCTGCAAGAGCGGTAGGCGCTCTTAACCGCTAGGCCATCTCTCCAGCCCTCCAGGACATTTCAAGAGATGCCCCCATGCATAGTGCCCTGGGACTTAGTTGAACTCTGAGGGGAAGGAACAAGGTTATCCCTTAAAACACTTGGCCAAATTGGTATGGGCATTAAGTATAGTTGTTAAGCATCCAGCAGGCTAAGTTATACCAGCCTAATAATTTTAACTACTGTGTAATATTTTAGAAAAGGCTTGGACAAAAGCTCAAGCAGCCTTGTATAAGAAATACTAAGAAGCACTCCCATAAAATAAATACTGTGGTTAGACATAATGTCATGACAAACTAGGGTTTTCCTCATTCTTTTGTTCTTATATTATTCTAAAATGTGCATACATACCCTCTACCCATATACCAAAAATTCCTAACTCTGAAAAATAAATGGTAGCTTAGTTCTAGAATCTGTTAATGGATTCACAGTATAAGAGCAAAGCTGTTTTCAGATCATGAGGAATATAACATTAACGTTGCTCAGTTTGCCTTACAACTAGGTTATTGGCACTAGTATCCACAGATGAGGGATACCATTTGTCATTTGTTTTCCTGGGACTGTGTTACTTCATTCAGCATGATATCTTCTAGCTCCATCCATTTACCTGCAAAGTTCATGATGTCATCTTTCTTTACTGCTGCATAGAACTCCATTGTGTAGATGTACCACATTTTCTCTATCCACTCATCAGTTGAGGGGCACTTGGGTTGGTACCAGCTCTTTGCTATTGTGAAGAGAACTGCAATAAACATGGCTGTGCATGTATCTCTGCAGTAAGCTGAGTCTTGTGGGTATATACCCAGGAGTGGTATGACTAGATCAGGTGGTAGGTTTGGATCTTTTAAGTGTTCTCCACACTGCTTTTTCATAATGGTTATATGAGTTTACATTCCCACCAGCAGTGGATAAGTGTTCCCTTTTCCCCACAACCTCTCCAGCACTTGGTATCATTTGTTTTCTTGATCCTAGCCAGTCTTATTGGAGTGAGATGATATCTTAAAGTGGTTTCAATTTGCATTTCCTTAATTATTGGCGATGTTGAACACTTTTTAAAAAATTATTTATTTTCTGTGTGTATGAATGTACTGTCTGCATGTAGGTTTGTGCACCCATGTTGTGCAATGCCGCGGAGGTCAGAAGAGGGTGTCAAATTCCCCTGGAACTGGAGTTCTCCTGGAATTAGAGTTACAGATGGTTCTCAGCCACCATGTGGGTGCTGGGGATCGAACCCGGGTTTCTCAGCCATCTCTAATTCCTCACTTGTGAAGTCTCTGTTCAGCTCTTTGTTCCATCTTTTGAATGAGTCATTTGTTGCACTTTTAAATTATTGTGTGAGGTATAGTTATCTTAGTAGCACAAAGTAGGTTTTGTTTTGACATGGAATCTTACTGTATTGCCCAAGCTGCTCTTAAACTTGTAGACTCAAATGATGCTCCCCAGCCAGTCTCCTAAGTTCCTAGGACTAGAGCCAGAGACTATAACTCACAGGTGGTATGAAGTAATATTTCACTGTGGTTATGATTTGCATTTCTATGATTTTTTTTTGAGACAGGGTCTCCCTATAGCCCCAACTGTCCTGGAACTCACTCTGTAGAGCAGGCTGGCCTTTAACTAACAGAGACCTGCCTGCCTCTGCCTCCCAAGTGCTAAGATTAAAGGCGTGTGCCACCATGCCCGGCCTGATGGTATTTTTTCATAGTAAGAAAGTTTTAAATTTTGATGTAATCTAAGCCACACTGTCAGCTATATAGGTATATGGAATCCTTTTCCATATTTTACTTGTTAGAGTTATTAAGGCTGACTTAACACTCAAGAGGGGTAATAAGGAGAAAGTTCTTTTTTTCCTTAAACAAGAGTTGTTAAAAAAATCCTCCACATAGTATTAAATCTACTTTACTAGAAAATTGACTGTAGTGTTGATTTGTTCTATCTATCAAATTCGTTTAAGGCATGTTCAGTGGCTGCAGAGTAATCTATCTGCCTCCAATGGAGATTTAAACGGTGGTTTCATCATGTAATGGTTGTGTCATCTCAAAGTTTTCTTAATTCTTGGTTTCTTAGTGTTCTCAGATGTAAAATGGGATAAATAGGTTTGGTTACAGCACACAAAGCCTATGAAATTCTGCAACCAGAGTGCTCACAAAAGCAATAGCAATCCCTGTGGAAGCACACATTTCGGGCGCTTCTCTGACAGAGCGGTGAGCTTCCACAGGGATTGTAGCTTTGGACTGTAGCTTCTGCTGTCTTCTTCAGGTTGAGGGGACAGGAGGGTGATGCTTCTAAGCTTCATCAATATACCACTGAAATAAGTAGATTACATCTTCATCAATATGCCACCGAAATAAGTAGATTACATCTTCATCAATATACCACCGAAATAAGTAGATACATCTTCACAGCTTTTTCATCAGCCCTTATAGCTTTGTCAAATGGATCCACACCATGTAAAATTCCCTGAATTTTGAAACCTCTACACCAGCCTTATTTATACTAAAGAAAGGTACTTTGATCCATTTTTTTCCTTTAAGTCTTCACTTACTGTTATGCTTCCTCTTTTATTGCAAGAAATCATGTCCTGACCACTTTAAAACATGATTGTATTTAATACTTAATTTAAAACCTTCTGTGCAGGATTGACCACCACTCTATTTACCTTAGCCTCACAAGAGATTGTGAAAATGAAGATTAAATGAGCTGCTGTGCACCAAACACTCAGCACAATATGAGGGAAGTACTCAGTGCTCAAAAGTGAGCTGTTTTGATTATAAAGAAATTTGCTTACCCAGCTGCCTGCCCCCTTAGTTACCCTGCTCCATTTAGACTAATTCCCTAGCAAAGTATTTTTTAGATGATGTGACCCTTTTCATTGGGTTGTTCAGAACTTAATTTCTTTCAGATCTTGAGGTCTTAGGAGTGGTTTTGCTTGAGAATATATATATATATATATATATATATATATATATATATATATAATAATTGGTTTACAAAAAAAGGCACTTGTGTACTGGAAAGAATAAGGCTTTAATGAATAGTTTGGGCATTAGAGAGAGGGCTTGGAGGATAAGAGAGCATACTGTCTTGCAGAGGACCTGAGTTCAATTCCCAGTACTCACGTCAGGTGGCTCATAACCACCTGTAACTCCAGCTCTGAGGGGATCCATTGCCTCTGACCACTGTGGGTACTTGCACTCCTATGTGTATAACCACATACAGAAACACATGCAAACACATAAAATAATAATAAAGAATTAAATTATGAATAGAAATGCTTTGTTTCACTCAACTTTAGGAGAAAGTGTAATGATGATGCTAGTCACCTTTTGTCACTGTGATTCAATACTTGTGCAGATAGTTCCTCCAATTTAATGGAAGAATGCCTTCAGTCTGGCTTACTGCTCCTGAGGTTCCAGGCCTTGCTTGTTATCTCCATTGCTATGGACTGGTACTGAAGCAGAAGAGCAGGCAGTGGGGGCATGATGCAGGAGGGCGTTCACCTCATGGCTGTTGGGAAGTAGAAGGAGATGAGAGAAAGGAAGAGAACAGTCACAAGGCACACCTCCTGAAAGCACAAACCAGTGGCCCACTTCCTCTAATCCATCCCCACCCTCCACAGTTTCTATCATCTCATGAGAGTCTGTCAGTGGATTTGACTATTGATTGGTCACTGTGTTCACAACCCAGCCATTTCCCCAAAGCTCAACCTCTGAACACTGTGTTGGGAACTACCCTTTCAGCATAAGAGCCTTCAGGGACATTTCATATCTAGATGACAGCAGAAGACACATACCTTGGCTTCTGACATAAACCCTGAGTTCTAAGTAGCTATTTACCAAATGTCTATGTACATTTATTTTCAGAATAACTTTAAGGACCTTAGATTATTCTGAAAATGGCAAAGTTTCTATCATTTCTTGCATTTTCTTTTTTTTAATCTCCATTTTTTATTGATGTTTTGTGTATTTCATACATCATTTTTCAATTCAGTTCAGGCATATTCCCATTTCCCTTCCCCCCATCCCACCCCACCCCACCCCACCCCAGACCATGCATTCTGCCATAACTGTCCTGTATCTTTCTTTCAGTCTTTTTTTTTTTATGCTTAGGAATTCACATTTTCCTCCATTAATTTTATATTACTCTAAAATACCGATACATACTCTTCACCCATATACAGTAATTACAGAGTCTGGGAATAATTGGTGGGTGGATTCTAGAGCCCATTGAGAAATTCACATTATAACAACATAGTTGCCTTCAGATAAACAGAAATATAACAATATTGTCATTCAGCTTCCCTTTTGTCTAGGGGATTTGGTGTTAGCATCCACATATGAGGGAAACCATTCTCTGTTTATCTTTCTGGGACTATGTTACTTCACTTAGCATAATGGCTTTGAGCTCCATCCATTTACCTGCAAAGTTCATAATGCCGTCTTTCTTTACTGCTGAATAGTACTCCATTGTGTAGAATTACCACATTTTTGTTATCCACTCGTCTGTTGAGGGGCATTTGGGTTAGCTCCAGCTCTTCACTATTGTGAAGAGAGCTGCAATAAACATGGATGTGCATGTGTCTTTGTGGTAGGATGAGTGTTTGGGGTATATACCCAGGAGTGGTATGACTGGGTCAGGTGGTAGGCTCATTCTGAGTCTTTTAAGGGTTCTCTACACTGCTTTCCATAATGGTTGTACAAGTTTACATTCCCACCAGCAGTGGATGAGTGTTCCCCTTTCCCCACAACCTCTCCAACATCTATTGTCTTTTGTTTTCTTTTTTTTTTTTTTCGGTGTTTTTGAGACAGGGTCTCCCTGTAGCCCCAGCTGTCCTGGAACTCACTCTGTAGACCAGGCTGGCCTTGATCTTAGCTAGTCATATTGGAGTGAGATGATATCTGAGAGTGGTTTTAATTTGCATTTCCTTAATTATTAATGATGTTGAACAGTTTTTAAGATGTTTCTCAGCTATCTTTACTTACTGGTGAAGTCTCTGTTCAGCTCTTTACTTTATCTTTTGAGTAGATCATTTGTTATCTTCTTTGTTTTTTGAGTAGTTTATATATTCTTGATGTCAATGCTCTGTCAGATGTATCACAGGTAAAGATTTCCTCCCACTCTGTGGGTTTTCTCTTCACCTCTTTGATTGTTTCTTTCACTGTACAGGAGCTTTTGAGTTTTATGAGGTCCTATTTGTCGATTGTTGATCTTACTTCCTGTGCAGCTGCTGTCTGATTTAGAAAGTCTTATCCTATGCCTGTGTCTTGTAGGTTGTTGCCAACCTTTTTTTCTGTCACCTTCAGGGTTTCGGGCTTCACATTGAGATCTTTGATCCACTTGGAGTTGATTTTTTTACAGGGAGAGAGGTAGGGGTTTAATTTTGTTCTTCTACAGATGATGATCCCAATTTTGCCAGTACCATTTGCTGAAGATTCTATCTTTCATCCACTGAGGATTCTATCCTTTTGCCCCTTTGTCAAATATGAGGTGGCTGAAATTGTATCAAGTTTGGGTCTTCAGTTTTGTTCCATTGGTCAACAGGTGTGCTTTTGTGCCAGTACTAGGCTGTCTTTATGACTATAGCCCTGTAATATAGTTTGAAGTCTGGTAGGGCAATCCCCCTGTATTGCATTTTCACTCAGGGTTGCTTTAGCTATTCAGGGTCTTTTGTTTTCCATATGAATTTAAGGATTTTTTTCCAAGTCTATGAAGAAGCTCATAGGGATTTTGATTGGGATTGTATTGAATCTGTGTATCAATTTGGGTAAAATGGACATTTTTTTCTATGTTAATTTTCCCAGTCCATGAGCATGGGAGGTCTTTCCATCTTTTGATGTCATTTTCTGTCTCCTTCTTTAGGGGTTTAATCATGATCAAGTTGGATTCATACCAGAGATGCAGGGATGGTTCAAAATATCATAAAACACATAAATGGACTGAAAGACAAAAACCACACAATCATCTCAATTGATGCAGAAAAAGCCTTTGACAAGATCCAGCATCCCTTCATGTTTAAAGTGCTAGAGGGAATAGGACTGAAAGGAACATTCCTCAACATGATCAAAGCCATATATAGCAAACCCACTGCTAGCATCATCCTAAATGGAGAAAAATTGGAACCATTTCCCTTAAAAGCAGGAACCTGGCAAAGCTGCCCCCTATCGCCACTCCTCTTCAACATGGTGCTTGAAACACTTGCTAGGGTAATAAGACAAGAGAAGGAAATTAAAGGAGTACTAATCAGAAAAGAAGTTAAGCTATCCCTTTTTGCAGATGATAGGATAGTTTACCTAAGGGATGCTAAAAACTCTGCCAGAAAACTTCTAGAAATGATTAAGAGTTTTAGTAAAGTGTTGGGCTACAAAATTAACCTAGAAAAATCAGTAACCTTTCTTTACACCAACAATAAACAAGTGGAGAAGGAATATAAGAAGAACTTCCCACTCACAATAGCCTCAAAAATAATAAGATACCTGGGAACAAACCTAACCAAAGATACCAAAGACCTCTACAATATTTCTTGCATTTTCTCAGGTAGCCATAGGCACTAACATCCCTGTTTTGTAGGAATATTATAAAAAATAGAAAAACTTTGACACTTAGGTTAACCCCAAATTATGAGTGAAGTCCAATTAGGGAGTATTTCCACTTCCATAAGCCTTTTAATTAGTAGAGATAATACTTTTCAGAATTGTTACTAGGTTTACTTATTTTTCGTGTTCATGCTTGTGGAAGTGAGAGCACAGCTGCCGGTGTTGGTTCTCTCTTTCCACTATATAGATCCTGGGGACCGAACTCAGGTTATCAGGCTTGGCAGCAGGCACCATTACCCACAGAGTCAGCCATTGGCCTGAGAGATTATATTTACGATAAATGCTATGTGTATTAGATTATCAAGTAACTATTATTTTTGCCTATTAAAATCTAAATTTTCAAAAGCTACTATATCTTAGATATGTTCCTATGTTCGTCTTCTTCAAATCCTTTTTTTTCTTAAAATAACAATATTAACAGTAGAAAAACCTCACCAAAATAACACTGTTATGCTTGCATTTACCATGTACCAAGGCTGTGTTTCATTGAATAACCAATAGTCCTAAAATTGTCATTTAATCTTAACTTTACCTACATATATGAACCTGACATCATGTAAGCCTGACTTTTTTTTTTTTTGGTTTTTGTTTTTATTTATTTCTGTATGTGTATGAATGTACTGTCTGCATGCAGGTCTGTGCACCCGTGTCGTGCAATGCCGCGGAGGTCAGAAGAGGGTGTCGGATTCCCCTGAAACTGGAGTTCTCCTGGAATTGGAGTTTCAGACGGTTCTCAGCCGCCATGTGGGTGCTGGGGATCGAACCCGGGTCCTCTGTAAGAGCGGTCGGCGCTCTTAACCGCTAGGCCATCTCTCCAGCCTCCAAGCCTGACTTTTATATATTAGGATGGCAGTGGAGAAATGTAGTTTTTATTTTGCTAAACGAGTGATTTGAATAGTTAGCACCAGGTGGCGCTAAAGGACTAGGATTGGAACTAGAGAGCCCCATCCTGTGCACTGGACAAAAAGGAAAGCTTCCCAAATTAGGGACTGTGTTAAAGAAAATAAGGGCTATGCCTTATTACCAGCAGATGCTGGATTAGCATGTGAAATTCTCTTGGTGTTTTCTCTGGAGAGTTGCAACTCCCTTATGTATGGATCACACAGTAACTTTACTTGAAGTCTTAACTGCCCTTCATAAAAAACAAAAAAAAAGCCAAGCAAACCAACCAACCAACCATGGGTTTTTCCAAGGGAAAACAAAGGCAAATCTTACATGAAATTGTTCTTGGGAATGGGTTCAGTCTTCTCTTTCTTATGACTGTAGGTCCTCAGGAAAGCAGATTGAATAAAGGTACCACAGAAGACATACCTGACATGTCTTTGCTCAGGGGTATGTGGTATGAAATCACCCCCATCAGCTTGAGTCTTATTATTGGGTGCAATTCCCCTTTTCTAGAAATCTCCAATATGCTCAGAAGCATAGGGCTGTTGCCAGGAGAGTAAAATCTCAAATTGCACAACATGGATTTAATAAAGAAAAAAAAAAATCCCTCCATTGGCCTTCAAAGGCAGCAGAAGAGGAAAGACGAGAAGGTGAAATAAAAACTTTTGCTACACAAGAATGTAAACCCTGGGAGCATGTGACACAGAGGCAGCCATATTAAAGGATAACACTCTCGGAAGGAATTAGTCACACAAGAGGCTGCTTCCTGGTCATAGTTACTGGGAACTTGAGAAGTGTCTATGGGAAGTGACTTTGGATGGAAGGGGAAAAGATGGATGTTTTAAAGGCATCTAAACTTTTTTTCTTTTTTGGTCTTTTTGAGACAGGGTCTCCCTATAGCCCCAGCTGTCCTGGAATTTGCTATGTAGACCAGGCTGGCCTTGAACTCACAGAGATCCATCTGCCTCTGCCTCCTAAGTGTTGGGATTAAAAGCGTGTGCCACCACATTTTGTTACCAGCTCTTTTTCCCTGAAATTCAAGTCTAGGAAAGTACTTGACCATCTTGATTTTATGTGACCCACTTACAAAATGGGTATGACCACACATTTGGTGGAATAGTATGCTTTCCCAGGGGCTATTTTATTTTTAATTTTATTCTTTTTTTTCTTGGGGGTGGTGCAGGGTCTCCCCATATAGCTCAGGCTAGTCTTCAACTCAAAATCCTCTTGCCTCAGATTCACGAGTGTTGGTTTATGAGGCTACGTCATCACACTTCACTCTAAGGGCTCTATTTGATACAGCTTTTAAGCGGAGTGACTGCATATTAGCTATCTACCATCTTGGGTACTTGATTTGACTCAGACATTGTATAGATATTGTCATTGTGATTCCTGTTGGCAGAATACTCCTGCCATTCGTGTGTGGAACTCTTAACTCCACACCCAGTAGCAGCAGGAAGTGGGTTCCTCATTCTTCTGTACCTATTCTGTTCCCTTCTTGTTTCATAGGAGAAACAGTGGAGAAGGTCAGCTGTTCACTGTCTTTGGTTTAATGGCTATCTCTGCTAATAAAACCTGAGGATCAGGTAGTTCTCTGGGACTTTTTCTCCTCAGTCTTCTGTGTCTGTTCCATTTATTTCAACACCCTGCCTTAAAAGCATTTTGGGGGGCCATTCTTCTGCCAATTGAAATTCATTCAGCCTATGAGAGCAATAGTAGTGAAGAAGGGATCTTACTGTCTTTTTCAAGAGTAGAATCTAAGCTGGACATAGTAGCACACGCGTGCCACACATGGAATCCTCACTACTCAGGTGACCAAGGCAGAAGGATTACAAATCTGAAGCCAACCTTGGATCTATAGCCAGATTCTGGACAGACTGGACAATTTTGTGAGACCCTATCACAAATAAATGAATGAATAAATAAATAGATAGATAGATAGATAGATAGATAGATAGACAGACAGACAGACAGCCCGGGCAATTTTGTGAGACCCTATCACAAATAAATAAATAAATAAATAAATAAATAAATAAATAGACAGACAGATGATAGAGCTGGGAGTGGTGTATGGGTGGCACTCGGTGGTACATTTTCCCAATTGTCTGGTCTGTATGAGGTCCTACGTTCAATCCATTACAGAAAAAGAAATAAAAGAAAAAAGTTGAATCTAAGTTAGAAATATGATCAAGAGAATCTTCTTTTCCCATGGATGGCCACCGATTCTACAAACACACATTTACTCGCTAGTATTCTTCATTTATCATTCATCGAATGCCCCCAAAGAATTCTGTAAACATGTCTTCATGGATGCTCAAGTGCTGAAGTTAGATGGAAGATGAAGACATCATAGAAAAATGAACACAGTATTTGGAATCCACAGCATATACTCTCATTGGCAAAAATGTAACGCAGTGATGGAAGCCAGTCCCCACCAGCCAGGTCTGGAGAGAGGGGACCCACCCCTTTACCACCCACCCTCTGTTTCTCTGTTCTCAAAACCAGCCTTTCTTTTTTTTTTATTAATTTTATTTATTTCTGTATGTGTATGAATGTACTGTCTGCCTGCAAGTCTGTGCACCCGTGTCGTGCAATGTCGCGGAGGTCAGAAGAGGGTGTCGGATTCCCCTGGAACTGGAGTTCTCCTGGAATTGGAGCTTCAGACGGTTCTCAGCCACCATGTGGGTGCTGGGGATCGAACCCGGGTCATCTGTACGAGCGGTTGACGCTCTTAACCGCTAGGCCATCTCTCCAGCCCCCAAAACCAGCCTTTCTAATACAGCACTTCCCACTTACTGCTGTGTTAACTCCAATTCTCTGGGGCTGGAGTTGCCCAATTTCCTGCCCCCTACAAAAAACTCCTAGCTTCTACACAGAGTGTCATGGGCTCCCCAGAACCAACAGTGAGGAGCTTGCCCATCTCCTCTGAGGGTGCATTTTCAAGGACAGGCAGGAGTTTGCCATGCTAAAGAGGCTCAAAGCTACAAAGGGATCTTCCCCTCTCCCCTAAGAACAGGCAAGGGAGGCCTTGGCGTCTTGGCTATTCCCACACAGTTAGTCCTTTTCTGACTTTGTACTGTGTTTCCTACTGAGGCAACTTATGACTTGGAGGTTATGAAGAGGTGGCAGGTGGTAAACACCCCTTTAAGTTTGCTGTCCTGTGGTGGTCAGTCTATACTGCTAAGTAGCCAGGTGTGGACATGCCGGCTCCAGAAGAAGCAGTGTGATGCAGACTGTACATCTGCCAAAAGCCATGGCAGCCAGCAGCGAGAGGAAAACCTTTGATTCTTCTCCAAAAGGCTATTTTCTTCTGGCCCATGAACTCTTGATAAAGGCCTTACAGGAACCTCTCGCTGAGGAGATTTAAGTTAAGATATGACATGATCCATATGGATAGATATTGGATTACAAAACACTGTCTACATGGAAGGCAATTGGGCTGGGACTGGCAAACCAAAGACTCCAGGATGCCTTTCTTCAATCCTTTCAGAGTCAGATGGAGCAGACAATGGCTGTTCTCAATGTACAGTGCAGACAGCACTTGTCTTTCCAATTGAAACATCAGAGATAGGAAAAAGGGATCACTTCCTACTGCTTTAGAGTAGTATTCTAAAGTGATATGTTGATAGTTTGTATATTTTCTACAGGTCTGTTAATATAGTCTTTTTAAAAAATATAGTCTTAAACACAGTTTGAAAGCCACTTCAATAAGCCACTCTGTATATGAGCATGCCTGCACTTACAACTCACTTATTGTCAAGCTCTTTGTGTTTCAATGAGTATATTTGTAATGGCAGGGGGCATATTACAGATGCATTTTTGCTTCTGTCACTGAAAGCTTTTAAGGAGTCAGAAAATTTGAACTAATAGAGATAATGTTTCATGTAGTCCCTTGGTGCAACTGTTGATTGTGTAATCAAAGAAGTTCATTGAATAAATGCTGCGGTTGAATTTTTAACAACAGCTGCGTAAATATGTGGCCATTTATAACCTTTATGCCATTGGGAGCCAGGAAAATGATCTGTATAATTAACCCCTTGATTGATCCGGCCTTCCGGCTGTCAGGGTAGAAAGTCTGATTTCCTACAGAGTAGAAGGTCCCAGTGAAACTCTAGGTAGAAGAACAGCTTTTTGGGAAAGATGTTTATTTTAGGCACCAAATATGAACTCTTGGATTTTATGTTTTTAAGTTCCTCAGCCTGTACTGAAGAGTTGGGAATGTGAGGGAGTCACCTGGAATCTCATATTGGTCCCTCTGATCTGACAGGCATGGCAAATAGAATTTGGAGATGGCCCCTGTCTCAGTCCATTTTCTGCTACTCTAACAAAACACCTGAGACTAAGGGATTTATAAAGGATAGAAATTTATTTGGCCCACAGTTCTGATGGCTCAGGTGTCCAAGAGCCAACATCTGTTCAGTATCTGGTGAGAGCTTTACAGATGCATTATAACATGGTCAGGGAAGGCAGCAAATGGGCCTCTCTCATACTATGAAGACTCTAATGCTGTCATAGGGGTCCTCTCGTGACCTCATCTAATCCCAATTATTCCCAAGACTTTACCTCCAAAGACATAAGAATTGGGAAACATGAACTTTGGGAGGGCACATTCAAGCCACAACAGCTGAAACTCCTGCTCTCTGGTGTATCTATATGGTAAAGTTCCCTTTTCCTAACTGTGGACAGAGCTTATGAATGAGGGGATGTCAGACTAATTAATTAATTAATGTGTATCAGTATGCTACTGGTATGTACCACATGCATGGAATGCCAGAAGAGGCCAGATTCTCTGGAACTGGAGCTTCAGATAGTTGCTGGCCACTGGATTGGTGCTGGGAACTAAACCTTTGTCCTTTGCAAGAACAGCCAGTACTCTTAACTGCTAAGTGATCTCTCTAGTCCTAGGCTATCTGACTCTCGACTAAGGTTATATTTCATGGCGACAGTGATGAGAGTATCACCATTATATTACATTTTCAATGGCTTTGTCTTAGCAGGCTATAGAGATTCGAAGCAAGAAACAGCTTTTTCAGGGCCTAAGGATCTAAGTTCCCATGCTATGGAGAAAGTCACATGGTAGGAATGGTGGGCAGCCTGCAGCACCCAAGAATGGTCCCTTACAGAGCCAGCAAGAAACTGAGGTCCTCAAGACTTCATCCATGAGGGATTTCATTTTTCCACCCAGCAGTAAACTTGGAAGAGACAGAATTCATTGGGGGAAATCACAGCCCCAGGTAACACCTGTACAGAGATAGACAATCACAGTGCCAGGCTTGGGCATGGGAATTCACACCTGCAAGGTGATGCCAAGGGTGCTGGTCAGGGCCCTACCCTGGGGAGCAACAATTATGATGCAACTTCCTCTGGCTGTTTATCAGTGGTGTCCGTCACAAATGGCCACTGTTTGTACACTTCTGGACTATAAGAAGGGTTAACTAGGTGGGGTTAATTGTGTGTTTTATGTCCCAAATAAATGTAAGCCTTATGGTTTAAGCTTTTCAAAGATAATTTAAATGTGGTCAACAAGAATAAATACAAAATAAGAAATTGGAAAAGTAATTGCTGTCAGGGCCTAGAAATGAGAATAGGAAAAACAGTGACCTGTAGATGACGCATGAGGCCAGTATGCAAATGAACTGGTTTATACCTTTGCCAAAAGGAGGACAGCTATTGATTCATATGTTCCTTAAAACACTGTCCTCTCATTAATTCTTTTTATCTTCTGGATGTGCCCACCTGTACTGCCCATGAGTAAACTTCATGTTATGACTATACCTTAATTACAAAGTAAGAAACATTTTAGAACATTGCCTAAGCTTTCCTATGTCTACCATGACAGAGTAGAAAATACCCAGGGGGAGTTCTCCAAAATACAGCTAATTCTCTGGTCCTGCTGAACTCACTAGTTGTGGAGAGCATCTCATTAGCGGACAGAGTGTTCGATCTGTGCCTCTAACTGTGCAAATATCTCGCACTGTCTCTCCAAGCCAGTGTGAGCATCCACCTACCCCAGCCTTACTTGTCTCTGGCAAGGAATTTTTGAAGTTATGAATATTCCTCTCCATTGGGGTTCTCCCAATAGAACCAAACAGCCTTGCTTACTCCTGAGTTGGTTTACCTCTTGGGGATCTCACCACTCTACCCCACCTTATAACACAGATTTCTAGCCAGCTGGATCATTGTTGTTATTTAATACTGAGCCTATCACCTAAATAGGATGATTGTGCTCTGTCCAGGTACTGCTACATCCATATAAGGATGTTTTTTGTAGCCATGGCAAGGGAGCCCAAAGGAAAACAATTAATCTTGATTTTCCAGTTATTTGGAATGTTCCTTGGTCTGCCCAGGTCTATTGGACTAGGAAATAAAACAAAGCAGTGCACGTAAATGAAGGGAAGTACAAGGAAGTGGAGGGTAATCTTTTGTAGCAGGAGAGAAGGTGAGCAACAGTGGAGAGCCACTGATAATTCTGGGATGTGTAGTGCATCCTTCCGTTCAAAGCCAAAAGCAGGATACCTAGCCAAGATAGTTGTCCAGCCCTCTTATATCAGTAACTTTATTTTATAACTCTTTGTGAGATATAAAGATGATCTGCAGCTCAAGCATCAGTCAGGTGGAGTCTCTGGGCCTTCTACCCCTCCCTGGCACTCTGTGCTAGGTGCCACTTCATTGAGAAATGAAATTTTATTCCAGGCCACACATCTCAGTTTGTGCTAAATCAGTAGTTGAATATTTTATTTTTGCAAGTGACATGTGAGTCTGGGAAGAAAGAAACATTATATAATTTCCTTCTCTTTCAATTTTCACTATTTTCCTTATTAGTGAAGCTTTACAAAACTAAAAATTTAGTGTTTGGGACAAACCTGGGGGGGGTAGGAACTCATATTGCTGCCTAGGGAGGGATTGGTATGAGGAACTTGTGATGGTTCATCTCAATTCTCAACTTGATGAGAGATCTAGAATCACTGGGGAGAAGGCCTCGGGGCAGTCCTGGAGGTTGACTGGTGGGAAGGCTGGGCCCTGTGTGGCAGCATTCTCTGCACTGTAATCCTGGGCTGTGTATATGGAAGAAAGGGAGTGGGGTCGACTTTGCTGCTCTCTGCTTCCTGACTGTGGATACAGCATGACCAGCTGCTTCAAGCTCTGATACCTAGATTTCCTCAGTATGATGGGGCATGCCCTCTATTGGAACTGAAATGATCCCTTCTTTCCTGAAGCTGTTGTCAGGGTATTTTATCACAGCAACAGAAAAGTCACTAAGACCGACCAGTATAGACACCAAGATCTGCAGATATCCAAACCCCTTATAAAAATTGCATACTCTTTGTATATAACCTGCACATATATAATGTAAATATTTATTATTATTTTAAGCTTTTTTTTCAACAAATTTTTAAAAATTTATTTCTGTATGTGTATGAATGTACTGTCTGCATGCAAGTTTGTGCACCCGTGTCGTGCAATGCCGCGGAGGTCAGAAGACGGCGTCAGATTCCCCTGGAACTGGAGTTCTCCTGGAATTGGAGTTTCAGACGGTTCTTGGCCGCTATGTGGGTGCTGGGGATCAAACCCGGGTCCTCTGTAAGAGCGGTCGGCGCTCTTAACCGCTAGGCAATCTCTCCAGCCCATAAATATTTATTATTATAGCATTTAGGGAATAATGCCAAGAAACAAGTTTGTTTATGTTCAGTTACAGATACCATTAAAAATGCTTTTAATCTGACATTGGCTGATTCCATAGATGCAGATCTCATGGGTACAGAGGGTTGGATGTCTAAACTTGCTGGACATGTGTTCTTCTGCATAAAACCTGTAAGGCGGTTGAATTGCCTGTGGTGCTGTTTGTGAAAGTGTAGAGGAATTGTCAGTTTCCAGGTTAGTGATGCAGATACTGGTCTACATTTCCAGTCTTCAAACACATGCACAGCTACTTTAGATTTGAATGTATCCCAAATAGTAAATTTTAGCATTTCATTGTGAAGTTCAATATGAACATTCAAGGTGAAAGACTTAGCTTATTATTTATAACTAAGAAATCAGAATTCCAAAAGTTGGAGTGTATCTCCCCTAGCATGGGGGAGGCACTGGGTTCAATCCCCAGCACTGTAACAAAGGAACAAACAAATAATTTGATAGATATTACCACTAGAATAATTATTGGTCCTTAATAGTCATGCATTTTGAAAGCAAGATTTGAAAGTCTATATCCAAATTAAAAATACTATGTTTTGGGGTTGGAGAGATGGCCTAGCGGTTAAGAGCACCGACTGCTCTTGCAGAGGACCCGGGTTTGATTCTCAGCACCCACATGGTGGCTAAGAACCGTCTTTAACTCCAGTTCCAGGGGAATCTGACTCCCTCTTCTGACCTCCGAGGCATTGCATGACACCGGTGCACCAACCTACATGCAGACAGTACATTCATACACATACAAAATAAATAAAGTTTAAAAAAATGAAAAAACTATGTTTTAATACATTTACATTTTTAGTGATTTGAGATTATGCAGTCTGCTGGCTAAGAAGTTGGTAGGCTATCTGAGTTGTGAGTCAGCTTTGGAGCATAGATGTGAGCCTTGGGGTCTAATTGCTAGTCTTGTAAATGGTGCATTTGTTCTTGGCCATATTCACTGTTTTTTTATTTGTTTGTTTGTTTGTTTGTTTGTTTGTTTGAGACAGGGTTTCCCTGTAGTCCCAGCTGTCCTGGAACTCAGTAAGTAGACCAGGCTGGCCTTGAACTCGAAGAGATCTGCCTGCCTCTGCCTCTGCCTCGTGAGTGCTGGGATTAAAGGTGTGTGCCACCATGCCGGGGTTGTCACACTCACTTTTAACCTTTAGCTGGTAGATGTGATTATGGAATTTATCTAGCAAAGGCTTCAGGAGCTTTCCTGACGTGACCCGGCTGTGGTTCAGCCCACTGCAAGTACCGTATGCAGGGCTTCATAGCCTTCTGATGGAATATTTGACCATGTGGACTAGAGCAAGCCTGCTCAGTAATTCCTCGGTAGAGAAACATGTGATCTCTCCTGGGCTATCTACCTGGACATGGTAGGTCCTCAAGAACAAGGCTCTGCAGCCATTTGAGAGTTGTAATTTCATGAAACCAGTTTGGGCTTTCTTCTCAGGATGGTAGGAGGGACAGACTACACAGGAGAAACAACATCTCATTTTAATCTCTCCCAGGCCAGGTTTCCTAAATCCTGC
Organism: Rhizomys pruinosus; assembly: GCA_009823505.1. NCBI lineage: Eukaryota > Metazoa > Chordata > Mammalia > Rodentia > Spalacidae > Rhizomys > Rhizomys pruinosus. The sequence continues at coordinate 1,470,331 of VZQC01003325.1, forward strand.
TCTGACAGACACTAGGGTTTTCTTATGATATAAAGAGCTTTCTAAGGTTAAGTAAGCTTGCAACTCTATGTAATGTTCTAACTTAAAATTTTATCTATTTATTTTTTACACGTGTGTTTTGCCTACATGTTTGTAAGTGTATGTATGCATTCAATACCTGTAGAGGTCAGAAGAGGGTGTCAGATCCCCTGGAACTGGAGTTATAGACAGTTGTTAGCCACAATGTGGGTGCTGGGAAATGAACCTGGGTCTTCTGCAAGAGCAACCAGTGCTCTTAACCACTGAGCCCTCTCTCCAGCCCTGTGTTGTTCCTATTTTGAAATACATATTGAATATTGGCTTTCTAGTGATGTTAGACAGAATTCTTCAGAACAGAAATCTAATTACTATGTTTCATTGGCCATTTACTTCATTTATTTGACCATGAAAATACATTGAGTACTTGATGGGTATACAGGAAGACTTATATTCAGTGTGTGAGTCCATTTTTTTCTGGTTCAGGGTTATAATCTTGTGTTTTCACTGTCCCTAATGTCTGATGGCATTAAGAGTGTGGGCTAATTTATATATATATTTTATTATATATAAGTTATATATAATATATAATATAAAATAAATCATAGTCTCTCTCTCTCTCTCTCTCTCTCTCTCTCTATATATATATATATAT
>VZQC01003325.1:1474690-1514162 GCA_009823505.1 Rhizomys pruinosus
GAGAGAGAGAGAGAGAGAGAGAGAGAGAGAGAGAGAGAGAGAAAGAGAGAAAGAGAGAAAGAGAGAAAGAGAGATTGATTGACTCTGGTAGGCCTTCCTCCCTTAGCTGATCCTCTCTGGAAGCCCCCACCCCCCCCAAATCATGTACATAGAAGTATGCTTTTCTGGGGATGGAGAGATGACTCAATGGTTAAGAGCACCGACTGCTCTTGCAGAGGACTTGAGTTCGATTCCCAGCACCCACATGACAGCTAAGAACGGTCTTTAAGCCAGGCATGGTGGCTCATGCCTTTCATCCTAGCACTCAGGAGGCAGAGGCAGGCGGATCTCTGTGAGTTCAAGGCCAACCTGGTCTACAGAGTGAGTTTCAGGCCAGCAGGGGCTATAGGGAGACCCCGTCTCAAAAAAAAAAAAAAGAAGTATGTTTTGCTGATTGCTGGGCCAACCTCAATACAATTAAGTTGGTTATAAGAGAAAGTCCACTTTTGCATGCTCTTTTGTTTCAATGATCATTTTTTGATCTTAATGTCTTGATTACTAAACTTTATAACAAATCTTGAAGTCAACTTGTGTTAGTCCTCCAAATTAAGTCTTCTCTATTTCTGTGAATGTTAGAAGCAATTCGTCTATGTCAAAACTGAAAGTCTGGTGAAATTTCCACTGGAATTACATAGACTGTAGATCTAGTTGCATAGAATTGACATTGCAACAACAGTTTTAGTTTTCTGATCATGATCATGCTGTATCTCTCCATTTATTTAGGTCTTCAATTTATTTCAATAATGTTTGTAGGTTTCAGTGTACTTATATTTCAGTTTTTGTTGAATTTTTAGTAAAAAAACTCATCTTTAGATTTATTATAAATGGCAGTTTTCGAATTTCAAGTTATGACTGTTTATGATTAGACTGAAGAAATAAAATTAATTTGTGTATGTTGATCTGGTGCTCTGTCACTTTGTCAAACTCATTTATTTTAGGTGGAGTCCATGGGATGTTCTATACACATGAATGTGCTGTCTATAAATAAAAGAGATTTTACTTATTTTCAGTCTGTATTCTTCTGATCTTACTGTCTAGAACCATAAGAGTAATGTTGAAAAGAATTAGTGAGAATACTAGAGGATGGCCTGGTGGTGAACCAGGGTTACACCTGCAGCATGTAGAACCACCTCAGGCAGTGGTGAAGGTAGAACTGACATAGGGGTAAGCCAGAGGGGTGCCACAGTCTGGAGAGGCAGACTGCAGACCTGAACAAGGTCAAGTTACAAAGGAGGACAGAGCTCTGCCAGCACACAAAGAACACACAGGCTTAATTTGACTGAACCACTGAACCTAACAGTTTTCTCCCCTATTTGTACAAACTGCCCCAGAGGACAGTGTTAAGACAGGGAGGGGCATAGCACCCCACATAGGAAAAAAATTGGAGTAATGTGTTTGACCTTAGGTTACTAGTTTCTGGCTTCGTGTTTTTGTAGGAGGGGCTGGCTGTAGGAAAGAACATGGTTCTCTGCTTGTTTGTATAATTTGTTTACATGAGTCTTTTTGCTTTCATTTTTTCCATTTTTTCCAATGTTTTAGTAGGTTAGTCTCTATTCAAAAGTGTTATTTCATATAACTACTTGCAATTTTGTACATTAGTTATTAAGCCACTTATTTATTTTTTATAAAAATATTTATTAGTTTTATTGTATGTGTATGACTGTATTGCCTCCATGTGTGTAAGTGCACCCATGTTGTGTGATGGCCACAAGGGTCAGAAGAGGGTGTGGGAACTGAACCTGAGTCCTCCGTAAGAGCAGCCAGAGCTCTTTACTGCTGAGCCATCTCTCCACTTATTTTTAACTTGTGCTTCATCAGAGTAGATGTGTGTAACTGTCTGTCAACGTTTTAACAGCTACAAAAACTTTGCCCCTTCATTTCTCATATCAACCTAATAGTAGTTACTAGTCCCACAGTGCTTTTTTAAAAAAATTTTTTCGGGGCTGGAGAGATGGCCTGGCGGTTGAGAGCGCCGACCGCTCTTGCAGAGGACCCGGGTTCGATCCTCAGCACTCACATGGCGGCCGAGAGCCGTCTGGGACTCCAATTCCAGGAGAGCTCCAGTTCCAGGGGAGTCCGACACCCTCTTCTGACCTCTGCGGCATTGCACGACACGGGTGCACATACTTGTATGCAGACAGTGCATTCATGCACATACAGAAATAAAAAAAAAAAAATTAAAAAAAAATTTTTCACTTCATCCATATCCACAAAAACTGAGATATTAGTCTACAGAATATTATTGGTACCCCTGTACACCCTAAACAATTTGTACTTACAGGGTGATGTTTGTACAGATGACTATTAATCTCTCTCTCTGTGTTTTTTTCCCCAGTGGATTTACCCATGGATGGGGACTATTATTGGACAGTGTCTAACCCTCAGGAGAGGGGCTTAGGATAGAGTCTGGGTCCCTGCCCATCAGTTCAACAGAGGTTAAAAAAAAAAAAGTCCCTCAATCCTACTATGGCTTAGCCTTCCTTGAACATTGCAATTGCCTCCAATGAAAGAAAAGTGATTTGAATTTAAAAAAAAAAATCCCTAAACCAATAAACCACAGATATGCAAGTCCCATTTCAGAAACAAAGGTAGATTAAGCAATCAATTTTTTTTTTTTTTTGTCTTTTTGAGACAGGGTCTCCCTGTAGCCCCAGCTGTCCTGGAACTCACTCTGTAGACCAGGCTGGCCTTCAACTCACAAAGATCCACCTGCTTCTGCCTCCCAAGTGCTAGGGTTAAAGGTGTGCACCACCACACCTGACAGCAATCAATTCTATAGTAACACAGGTCTAGATTTGTTAAAAAATAAAAATAAATTTATGTGAAAAAAATTCTATAGTAATGTCCAATGAGAGGGACTTAGACAAAATTCCTAGGAATTTATTCTATTTATTCCATTTTATGTGTATGAGTGTATTACCTACATGCATGTAAGTGCACCCATGTCACGTAGAGCCCATAGAGATCAGAAGAGGTCATCAGAACTGCATTATGAATGGTTGATAGATGTCATGTGGGTCCTGGAAACCAAGTCCAGGTCCTCTGCAAGTGAAGCCAGTGCTGTTAACTGCTGAGCCATCTCTCCAGCTCCCAAATTCCACGAATTAAAAAAAAAAGATTATGAAAATGTTCAAAGAGCTTAAAGAGGAAATGATATATTCCAAGAGAACACAATCGGCTGAATGAAATAAAGAATTCAGAATATGATTTTGTAGCACTGAAGTTGAGTCCTTGGTGAAGTGCATTGCTCATAGGAAAATTAGTCAGGTGTCCTTTAAATTGTTACTGGGCATTTTAGGGCAAAGGCATTGGTTCCAGAAGCACCAACAGGTTAATCCCAATACACCAAATAAAGAGATGGGTAATAGTGAAAACAAAAAGGAGATATAACTGATGTGGAAGATTGAGAACAAGAATAAAAGATGAAAGGATCCAGTGAATCAATGTCTTCCTTCATGGCACTAATCTGAGATTTAGGTTTGTATTAGTTACATTTCTTTTGCTGTGATAAAAACACCATGAACAAAATCAACTTAAAGGAGAAAGGTCTTTATTTAAATTTTATAGTTTCAGAGGCTGTATTGTCCTTCATAGTAGGGCAGACAGCAGCAGAAGTGTGAAGCTGGCCTGATAGGGAGTACAGAAATCACATTTCGTCTGCACCCGACAGGAAGTGCAGCCAGAGTACAAAACCTCAAAGCCTACCCCAGTGATGTGCTTCCTCCAGCAAAGCTCTATCTCTCAAAGGTTCCATAACCTTCTCAAACACAGCTACTCCCTGGGGATCAAGTGTTCAGATACATGAGCCCAGGGGAGACATTTCTGATTCAAACCACCATATTGTACCACTCACTGGTCCCCACTGGTTCATGGTCATCTCCAGATTCAAAATCCATTTAGTTCAACTCAAAAATCTCTATAGTCTTTAACAGCCTCATTAGCACTTTTCAAAAGTCTTAAGTCCAGAGTCTCTTCATATACTCAGAACAATCTCTTAACTGTAACCTCATGTTAAATTTAAAAGCATTATATACTTCCAATACATAATGTTACAGAATATACAGTCTCACGCCAACAGGAAGGAATGGAGGCATAGTGAGTAAATATTGGTCAAAGCAAGACTGAAATCCAGTGCTCGCTTTGGCAGCATGTACACTAAAAAATTGGAACGATACAGAGAAGATTAGCAAGAAAAGAGCAAAAACAAACAAACAAACAAAAAACCAGACTGAAATCTAGTATAGCAAACACCAAATCTTGCAGCTCCATGCTCAGTTCCTGGGACTTCACTTTCAAGGAACTTCAATGGCTTGTGCCCTTGGCTTTGGTATCTGCAGCACATAATCTGTCTCACCGTCTGGTTTTACTCCCTGTACACAGCTATCCTTAGTAGATGTGGCCCAGGTCTTGTATCTCCAGTGCCTTGAGGACACCACAACCCAGGCTTCTCCTTCACAGCTTCTTGGAATGGCTTCTCATGACCTCTTGCAGGTACTTCAAACCTGCCACATATAGGAGTTTTCTGGTCATAGCAGCTTTGAGAAGCCATTGAGGATGAATCCATGACCACCTCCATTTTGTATTTTTCTTGTCTCCAAAACAAGTGCCAGTTTGGGATGAGGTCTGGCCCCCTTGGGCTACAGTTACAGCGGTTATGTATGCTGAAACTGATGAAAAAACTTCCCTAGGTATTTGCTTTCTAGCAATAGAAAACCCTTTCATTTCTCTCACAAGTTGAAGCCTTAGCTGAATGGGGTCTTATTCTGAGGGCACCTTTCTTATTACTCCAGTGTAGAAACAGAGGCTTTTCTTTAATGGTGCTAATCTCTTTAACAGTTACAGCCTCTTTGGCAGCACATGACTTGAGTGTAACCCTAAGCTTCTTGGTGTTCTTTTCCTCTCTCTAAACTGCACATTTAAAATTTTTTCTACCCCACTTGTTAATCTTTTCATTATAGACCTGCATAACCAGTAATAACCATGTCACCTACTCAGTCTTATGCTTAAAATTTTCTTTCCCAAATAAATTAGTTCATTACTTTTTTTTTCTTTAATTTTTAAATTTATTTTCATATGTGTATGAATGTATTGTCTGCATGTAGGTTGGTGTACCCATGTCGTGCAATGCCCCGGATGTCAGAAGAGGGTGTTGGATTCCTCTGGAACTGGAGTTAAAGATAGTTTTTTTCAGCTACCATGTGGTTGCTGGGGATTGAACCTGGGTCCTCTGCAAGAGCTCTTAACCACTAGGCCCAGTTCATTAATTTTTTTTTAAATTAAATTAGTTTTTATTGATGCTTTGTGCATTTCATACATTTTTTCCAATTCAGTTCAGGCTTATTTCCCTTTCCCTCCCCCCCCCCACCTCCACCCCATCCCAGATCATGCATTCTGCCATAACTGTCCTGCATCTTTCTCTCAGTTTTTTTTTTTCATTTTTAGCTATAAGTGATAATCCATGAGTACAAGCATCCTTCATGCAAAACCTATCTGCAGGCTGTTGTGCCCAAACACCTACAGCCCCACCATCCAGTGGGGGGTGACAGGTTGTTTGTTCAATCAAGTTGATCAAATGAGTGTCCAGACTACATTGCTGTAGTTTCACCATTCACCCCAATCGCAGCCCTTACATTCTACCACGCCCCCTCTTCCGCAGGTTGTTCCCTAGGCTTAGAAAAGGGGCACAGGTGGATGAGAGGTAAAACAGTCCACTCTCTCTGGAGCTGTTGACTTGGACTCTGGTCAATTCTGGCTGTTTCCTTTCATGGGCTGACAGTTTGTCCAGGAATAACCTTTCGATCCTGGCCTGGCGCGTTATGGTGTCTCCCCCCAGTTCATTACTTTTAAATTCAGCCTCATGCAATTTCTCAGGATACAGGCAGAATGTCGCCAGGTTTTTAGTCAAATTATTGCCCAAACAGCCCCTAGCCTAGGTCCCAATAAAATCCTTTCTTCCCTCCTAAACCTCCTGAGCTGGGTACCTACTGTCCATGTTTCTCTCAACATTATTGATTTCTAAACTCATTTAAGAATGGCTCATTAAGCTCCGCCCAGAGCTTAAAGGCTTTTCCAGCACAAAGTTTCAAATTCTTCCACCAAATGTTCCAAGAACATAAAAGCTACGTGGTCAGGTTCATCACAGCAACAGCCCTACATAATCCTGTGGTTTGTTTCCTTCTTTCCTTCTTTCCTTCTTTCCTTCTTTCCTTCTTTCCTTCTTTCCTTCCTTCCTTCCTTCCTTCCTTCCTTCCTTCCTTCCTTCCTTCCTTCCTTCCTTCCTCCCTCCCTCCCTCCCTCCCTCCCTCCCTATGGTAAAATACCACCACCAAAAGCAACTTAAAGGAGAAAAAGAGTTTATTTTGGTTCCAGAGGGGATACAGTCTTTCATGGCAGCAGATCATTTTTCATCTGCACACAAGAAATGAAGAGAGACTGAACAGGAAGTGGAGCCAGGCTATAAAACCTCAAAGCCCACCTCTGGTGGTGAACTTCCTCCAGCAAGTCTCCACCTCCTACAGTTTCCATAGTGTTCTCAACAGCACCCCCGGCTGGGGAGCCTATGGAGGACATTTCTTATTCAAACCACAGGAAGGTTATAATATGGGGAGAAGTGAGGCACAGGTGCAAGAAGTGTCACAATTAAGCAGTTCTGGTCAAGGCATGTTCTGGTTGATCATTGTTTCTGTTCTGGTTTTACAATGTGCTGTTGCTGCCATTGTCTGAGGGGAGCTATTTGGTTCCCATGATGATTTTTGTCATTCCAGACTACAGCTGCTACATCACAGATAATTATTGTTATTGTGAGGGTGGCCTGTCTGCTCAAGCTCATGAATGGTTGGGGGTAGTTTCAGCTCCTTGCCATAAAGATTTTTTTGTGTCTAATTTTTTTATTAGTGCAAATTAATCATCCATGAGTTTTATTATGAGATTTTCATTTAGAATGTATGTTGGTAATGCCTATCCTCCCAGTGCCTTCTCTCGTCACCCACCCACACTGAATTCTCACTTTTCCCAACTAGTTCCCCTTATTTATTTATGATGGACCAATGAACTTCATTCGGGCTGCTTATAGGAACATGAATGAGGAGTTGTTTACAGAGGCATATACAGCTCACCAGTGGGTACACCATTAAGAAAATGTGCCATAGGATTTTTATCATTTAATCCTGTTATTTCTGGAAACTAAGGTAAGTACAGGTTTAGGACAATTACTGGAGCCCTTTTAGGGCCTATGAAATTCTGTACATGCTGAAATAAGATGCCTGAAAAGAGACAGGAACAAAATGAAGGAAGAGATAGCAGGGTTTCCCTCTCTCTCTCTTTCTCTCCTTTTCTTTTCTTTTCCTTTATTTTCTTTTCCTTTCCTTTCCTTTTTCTTTTTCTTTTTCTTCTTTTTCTTTTTCCTTTTCTTTTTCTTTCTATTTCTCTTTCTCTTTCCTTTTCTTTTTCCTTTTCCTTTTCATTTTTCTTTTTCTTTTTCTCTTCTTTTCCTTTTCTTTTTTCCTTTTCTTTTTTTCTTTTCCTTTCCTTTTCCTTTCCTTTCCCTCTCCTTTTCCTTTTCCTTTCCTTTTCCTTTCCCTTTCCTTTTCCCTGTCTTTTCCTTTCCTTTTCCTTGTCTTTTCCTTGTCTTTCCTTGTCTTTTCTTTTCTTGTCTTTTTGAGACAGGGTCTCTCTGCAGCCCCAGCTGTCCTAGAGCTCTCTATGTAGACCAGGCTGGCCTTGAACTCACAGAGACCCACCTGCCTCTGCCTCAGGAGTGCTGGGATTAAAGGCATGTGCCACCACACCTGGAAATACCAGGCTTTCAATAGTTTTTTGTTACATTACCTTGTGAGCTCAAGTGAAGAGTCAGTGTTTTTTAGCAAAATCAATTTCTAAGTTCTGTTATGAATTTTTGTGTAAATTTTCTCTACTGTGAGGTCTCTCTTCTAGTGGAGCAGGTTTATTAGAATACTGCATGTACAAGTGGCTGCAGTGACTCTGGAGCAGGTTTAGTAGAATACTGCGTGTACGAGTGGCTACAGTGACTCTGGAGCTGGTTTAGTAGAACACCGTGTGTACGAATGGCTACAGTGACTCTGGAAGAAACTCATCCTAAAGCAAAAAGTGGTCAGGACTTGGCACAGATGCTTTTGCATGAACTCTTTCTGGGGATATGTAGACAGTGCGCATTCCCTCCAGCTTGGGGAGCAATGACACACAGAAGTAATGAGTCCACTGTTTCCTGGTGAAGCAGTGAGGTTATTGGGTGTGCTTATAGGAGCATGAGTGAACCCAAGACAGCATCACCCCACCATGGATGATGACTTCTGCATAGCTTCATTGATAGTCTCCTGTTCAGTTAACCCTTCCATGCTCTGTGTGCTCTCACCTGAGTCCGTGAGATCACTTCTGGCTTGGGCAGAATTACACACACTTGAGAAGCAGTGTAGGAAAGAGTGTCTTAAACCTCAGGTGAGGTCTGTGGACTCCCCTCACCCCCTCCTTCTATGAAGGAAGATCAACAGGCCTCATCTTAAGGGTCTCCTGCAGGTTGTCACAGCTGCTTTGATGAAGATGGTGATGGCTTCTACACTCAGAGGACAGCATTGCAATGATGTGCTTGTCATAGGGCATGATTCTGAGTAGAGCCTCCTACTCAGGAAGGCCTAGGAGAATGGAGGAAGGCCACAAATCACAAAAAGAGCAGATTCATCAAACGTTTCTGAAAGATATAAGTGGTACCTTTGTATTAGCTGGGAACTTTTCTCCTAGATATTTGCAAGACCAACTTTCTTCTCTCATGTAGATGTAGCACCTTGAGTAGTTTTTTTAGATGCCCTATCTAGAGACCCTACCCTTCTCCACCCACTGAGGAGCTCTCCCTGCTTGACTGTCTTATCTCTGTGGTACTATGTTCATTAGAAAACATACTTTATGTGCACGTGTTTGTGTGTGTGTGTGTGTGTGTGTGTGTGTGTGTGTGCAGAGACCAGAGGACCTACCTTGCTTATAATTTCTTAGTAGTTATCCACTTTGGTTTTTGATCTCCAGCCTGGATGCTGGGGATCAAACCCAGGTCCTCGTGTGTGCACAGAAGCACTTTACCCACCGAGCCTTCTCCCCAGCCCCATTCACAGGCTTTTTATAATAGCAAAGTAGAGGACTGGGTTATAGAGTGGCAGAGGGAAAAGGAGATGGCACAAGAGCCAATACCTGTGTAGACCAAAGATTCTTGGACATATAATTCAGAGAAGAAGCTTATAAAGTGCACTTTTACGAAGGCAACGAGATATGTAGAAACACAAGATAATGATTTTGTGTCAGTAAGGTTGGGTGAGGCGGATCTCTGTGAGTTCAAGGCCAGCCTGGTCTACAGGGAGACCCTGTTTCAAAAAAGACAAAACAACAGCCACCACCAATGGAGACTTACAATGTGCACTTTTTCTTTTCTTTTTTCTTTTTCTTTTTTTTTTGTCTTTTCAAGACAGGGTCTCCCTGTAGCCCCAGCTGTCCTGGAACTCAATCTGTAGACCAGGCTGGCCTTGAACTCACAAAGAACCGCCTGCCTCTGCCTCCCAAGTGCTAGGATTAAAGGTATGTGCCACCACGCTTTTTCTTACGATGTACACTTTTTCTTATGATGTGCACTTTTTCTTATGATGTGCGCTTTTCTGGAGGGCATCAAGATAATGTGGAAAAAAGGAGAAAAAGAGCATTTTTAAAAAAATGCTATTGCATATATTGTTTCTTGAAAGATTAACAAAAAGGTAAAACATTCCTTTAATTATTTGATTGTTGCCATGTGTGTATTTGAACATAAAACCTTATACAAAAAATAAGCTGCTTTCAGAACTGAAAGTGTAGGCATTGTTAGAGCACTGCCCTCTGCTGAAATTCTGGTTGTTTGTATTCATAAAGGTAATCCCTAGACTAACAGAATGCTTTGGGTGTGTCTATAGCTGGAACAGGGTTTGAGCATTCTGGAACAATTCTTCACTTCCTTGCCAATGAGGCTGGAACAACACTTGGCATGTGAAGAAAAAGTTAGCTCTTGTGGGGGCCACAGGTAGGGAGAAGATAGGGGTCAGAGAGGTTGTTCGATATCCTTCACATGTTCAAGATTAAGTCAATGAGAAACCAGAGCAGGAGGGAGTGCTCTCTAACAAACTACTGTCCTTGGACTTGCTCCTTAGGGAGAATGCAATGAGACAAGCCATTAGAAACAAGGACAGATGATCTGGTGTTATTCTTTTCTCATATTTATAACTTATAAAGCCACAGGTTAATATGACAGCCTATAAATTGTAAGTCCACCCAGGGTATTTCAGTGGTTAAATGCCAAGCAAGATGCCTTGAGAGTCCATAAATGGGCTATTTAAGGGAGATGTGACTGGACGGTCAGATTTCATCCCCAGAGCCAGATGGCGAATGAGCACCTGTGTTGGCAGATGGCCAAGGTAAAGGATTCAAGGTCTGAATGCTCCTCTTAGAGAGCATCTCATTATCTGAGATCAAAATTCCCACAAGCCAAGATAAGTGTTCCTATTTGGGTTCTGAGTTAGAACAAGCCTAAAAAAGAAAAATAAGAAAAGAAAAGCAGTTTTAAGTCATGTAAGCTTTAGCCTGCCTTTCCAAGTGATTTTTTTTATTTTTTTATTACATATATATTTTGTACGAGATTATCAAATCTAGACCCGTTTCCCCCCCATTCCCCCACCCCACCAGAACTCATGCATTCTGCCAAACATGGTTTTCATCTCTTTCTCAGTCTTTCTCAATATTCTCCATGAGGAAGTTAACTGTTTTGAGTAGAAGTACACTGTTTCAGTCAGTTCTTTGATGCAGTCCTTTCTGTTGTTGTTTCCAATATGCATCGCTCCCAACTGCTTGGACAAAAGCTCAAGGGGCCGTGCACAAGAAATACTTACAACTAGGTAATTGGCACTAGCATCCACAGATGAGGGATACCATTCGTCGTTTGTTTTTCTGGGACTGTGTTACTTCACTCAGCATGATGTCTTCTAGCTCCAGCCATTTTCCTGCAAAGCTCATGATGTCATCTTTCTTTACTGCTGCATAGAACTCCATTGTGTAGATGTACCACATTTTCTCTATCCACTTGTCAGTTGAGGGGCATTTGGGTTGGTTCCAGCTCCTTGCTATTGTAAAGAGAGCTGAAATCCAAGTGATTTTTTTTGTTGTTGATTTGAGGCAGATCTTGCTATATATCTCAGGCTGATCTTGATCTCACAGTCCTCTTGCTTCAGCCATCTGAGTGCTGGGGATTATAAGCATGTGCCACTATGATGGGTCCTCTGAGCTTCAGAACACATATACTATGTGTAGACACAGTTTTTTCTGTAGTTCTTAGCCTCAGCCTTTAATGGCTGTACTATCCCCACAGCCCAAGACACGTTTTTAATAAAGAAATCAAGGTGTTTGGTGGGGGTGGAGTTGATATGGTATCCAAGGTATGACCAGGGAAGAACATGGTATGGAAAAAAAAAAAAACATGTTGAACTGCCCAAGGAAACCAAGAACAATTCTTTTTGAATAATAGCACCTTCTCAAGACAGCCCTAGAATTAAGTGTTTTTGTCAATTATTTAGTAAGTGCCTAATTTGCTCTTGCTCGGTAAGAAAATTACATGGTTGTTCTTAAATTATTAAACAATATTTTGATGGGATTAACAGAGCAAGTAGCAAAGTATTGGCTAGTTCCCTTGCTATAGGAAAACTCTGATGCAGCCCAGTCAGTTTTGTCTTGCAAGGTGAAATTGAAGAGAAAAAAGTCATTAACTGCTGTGAACTACTTCTGCAAACTCTGATGGAAAGTCACACATAAAGTTCATTTTCTTTGTAAGACAAAGTGGAAAAGCCCACAAACTAATTCAAGAAATGCCTAAATGAACTTCAACATTGAAATCTGATTATTGTGCAGAGTTTCACTGCTTTGGCTTCTGCAGGAAAATTTAATTTGGGGTAAGATCTCATTCAAGTTTTTCTTTACGGGATGCAGCTAATCTCTTAATCATCAAAAATTTATATGTTCTCTTTGGGACCAAGAACACTGAAGAAATGATCTTTTTCTTAAGTTGGTCATCCTTCCTGTATCATGTGATGTGGATGAGAATGTAGAATACAGAAAAATAGAAATTAGGATCAAAATTATAAAATTATGAAAATAATAGCTTTTCTACACAATGAATTTCTCCAGTAATTTGGTTTGGGTGGATTTGTGCCTGCCTCGTTGACTTGTTCTCTTTTGTGTCATATTTAAATGAATAAGAAGACAGAATATTTTGGAAGAAATTTTTTGTTTATTTGTTTCAATTGTCACTTTACTGCAAGACAGCATAATTAATTATAAATTTAAACTATAACTTTTGGTGATTTGAGTCAGGCACCAAGTTGCTGCAAATTGCTTATTCAAAAGTGATCACCAAACAACTCCAAATACAAAGTAAGGATCAGAAATATCTGACTGGCCAATAGATTTAATTCACTAAATGAACCTTGGACATTTCTTAGGAAAGGTACACTAATTTCAATAGACAGCAATGCAGGAAAACTTTGTCCCACAGGCAAATTTTCATTAGTTAACTGTTTCTGGCTATCTCAGTCAATGTAGATACATTTATATCACACCACCGACTGTGCTTGAGCCTTCTTTGTCAGCAGCTTTGGATCTGCAATGCACTTGGCAAGTGGCTCCTTTTCCTGCTGTGCAGAGAGGCTCTGCACCACGTGCTTCTCCACCCAGTCTATCATGTGTTCTTGCTCCTTTCGATGTATCATATCCTGCATGGAAATATGAGAGTCCAGGCGAATCTTCACCTCCTTGTATACTTTATGTAGCCTCTCCCAGTAGGTGACCTCCAAGGCCATGAACGTCAAAAAGGTAATGGCGCTTCTGAACAAGCACCTGACCCGCCTTCTCCCCAGCAATAGCATCCTGGATTTGCTTGGTGGTCACGTGCTTTACTTCTTCTAGATGAGCATTTTTTTTTTTTTGCTCATTGAATTTATCAATAAATTCTCCAATAGAAGCACCATATTTTTTAATGACATAGACCATTAACCCGACTATCGCTATGATAGAGAAGGTCTCTGCGATGATCACATATATTTCTTTGGACAGACAATACAAGATAAGCCCAGTTCCAAGCACACAGGATCCTGTCACACCAGTTTTAGGATAAAGGAACTGGAAGAATTCCTCAGGGATCAGCCCAAGACAAACTTTTCCTCCATATTCAGGAAGAGGCGGTAGAGGCCCAAGACGTGGCTGCCCTGTGTGAAAGGTCCTTGTCACCTGTAACACCCTCGTATTGTTCCTTCTGCTTGGTATGGCTTTTATTTAATGCCCTGGCCCCAGGACGGCAGCATTCTTCAGGCACGGGGCTGCTCTGGCCACAGCAGCAAGCACCGCTTGGGACAGCATGGTCAGCGTAGTTCCAGTATGCAGGCTTTGCGTCCCAGTGACTCCAACAGGAGACTGTCCTGGAAGAAATTCTTGACCAAGCTCTTTTTTTTTTTTTTTAATTTATTTTTGTATGTGTATGAGTGTACTGTCTGCATGTAGGTCTGTGCACCCGTGTCGTACAATGCCGCGGAGGTCAGAAGAGGGTGTCGGATTCCCCTGGAACTGGAGTTCTCCTGGAATTGGAGTTACAGACGGTTCTCAGCCACCATGTGGGTGCTGGGGATTGAACCTGGGTCCTCTGCAAGAGCAGTCAGCGCTCTTAACCACTAGGCCATCTCTCCAGCCCTTGACCAAGCTCTTAGAGAGTGTTCCATTCCTTTTGGTATTGAGGAGTGTTATTTAGATATGACAGATTCCAATATTTGGAAGAAGATGGTGGTTTCGTGGAACACCTGACAAATGCCTAGAATGTGCTAGGGACGAGTGCTACTTACTCGTACATCAGCTTTATGGGATGGTACTACTTCAGCTCCAGTTGCTGAGGAAGTTGGGACTTAAAGATGCCAAATAGGGCTGGAGAGATAGCCTAGTGGTTAAGAGCACCGACTGCTCTTGCAGAGGACCAGGATTTGATCCCCAGCACCCACATGGTGGCTGAGAACCGTCTGTAACTCCAATTCCAGGAGAACTCCAGTTCCAGGGGAATCTGAGACCCTCTTCTGACCTCTGAGGCATTGCACAACACGGGTGCACAAACCTACATGCAGACAGTACATTCATACACATACAAAAATAAATAAAATTATTAAGATGCCAAATAACTTGTTCAAATTCTCATAGGAATAGAGGGGACTGATAGATGGGAGAACTGGAAAACCAGTTATCTACCATGCTGGGTACCTTAGAAGTTCCTCGTAAGAGTGTCCTGTCCATGGGTTAGAGTCTGAAGAGCTGGTTCTTTGAACTGGTGTTAAACTCAGCCTTTTTGAAATAATACCTCTCTCTCTCTCTCTCTCTCTCTCTCTCTCTCTCTCTCTCTCTCTCTCTCTCTCTCTCTCTCTCTCTGTGTGTGTGTCTGTGTCTGGTGGCCTCTAAAACTCTAGCATTCTAAAGGTGACCAAGAAATCAGAGAATAACAAGAGGCAAATAGTTAAATGGCTTCTCCTCACACAACTCTTGGTTGACTGTAGTTTGCCTCTGCCCACCTTCTAGGGGTTATATCTCAGTGGCAAAGATCGAATTTTACTGACCTGCCCAGTGGTTATGATTTTACTGCTTCCTTTTCAGTCCAGTTAATCAGGTAGAAGGTCATTCAGATCACTGACTGCACGTGAGTCAAGTAAGGCAGTGATATGTGGGGACATTGCTTATAAATGGCTGAGGACTTTCTGTGGAAACCATTTTTCCATCTTGCCAGCTTTGAAAGTCTCACAGTTTCCTCCTATAATTTGGGGGAGCATAATCGATAATTCTCTTCTTATGCTGGGTATGGTTGTACATGCCTTTAATCCCAGCACTTGGGAGGCAGAGGCGGGCAGATCTCTGTGAGCCTGAGGTCAGCCTGGTCTTCATAGTAAGTTCCAGGCCAGCCGGGGCTACTGTAGGCTCTGTCTTAAAAAAAAAAGAATTTTCTTCTTTAAACACATTAAGGAGACTTTTAAGCTGTTGGCAGATTAATGATCATGGCAGCCTCTTCAATCTTCACTTAGGAAAGAAGTTCAGAGATCGTGATCTTAATTCCATTTGAAACTGTTTTATGCTTAGGGGGACTGGTTATTGACAATTCTCTTCACCTTGTTTAAAACTATTACTTTTTTCTCTTATAATTATAGCATATTTGCAACTATGCCAAGGAACAAACATGCTGACTGTTAATAGAAAATGCTGCTTCTTCATTCAGGCTCTCTTTCCATTTGTTGGGGGAAGAGAAGAAACCTCACACAGTGTTGAGGATTTAGTTTATCTTTTAATTTTGTAATAATGTATTTTTTTTTTGTCTTTTCAAGACCAGGTCTCCTTGTAGCTCCAGTTGGCTATGTAGACCAGGCTGGCCCTGAACTCACAGAGATCCACCTGCCTCTGCCTCTCAAGTGTTGAGATTAAAGGTGTGCGTGCTGGCCAATAATGTACATTTTTTTATTAAATATTTTTTTTATTGATGCTTTGTGTATTTCATACATCATTTTCCAATTCAGTTCAGGCATATATCCCCTTCCCTTCCCCCACCCCACACTCCACCCCATCCCAGATCATGCATTCTGCCATAACTGTCCTGCATCTTTCTCTCAGTTGTTTTTTTCCATTTTTTAGCAATAAGTGATAATTTATGAGTACAAGCATCCTTCATGTAAAACCAATTTGCACAAGCAGTTGTGCCCAAACCCACACAGCTCATGGGTCCCACCATCCAGCAGGGGGGGCTTGTATGTTCAATCAAGTTGATCAAATGAGTGTCCAGTCTATATTGTTGTAGTTTCACCATTAACCCCAATCGCAGCCCTTACATTCTACCACGCCCCCTCTTCCGCAGATTGTTCCCTAGGCTTAGAAAAGGGGCACAGGTGGATGACAAGCAAAACACTCTACTTTCTCTAGAGCTGATGTCTTGGTCTCTAGTCAATTCTGGCTGTTTTCTTTCATGGGCTGCCAGCTTGTCCAGGCATAACCTTTTGATCCTACTAATGAAGCACATGCAATTAGATATTTAGGTATTTAAACAGTATAATATATAGCCTTTCGATCCTACTAATGAAGCACACGCAATTAGATATATAGGTATTTAAACAGTACTAATTGTTATGGTAGGTTTCTTTGGTATAAACACAGATGTTTGGATGGTATGTTAATTCATGAAATACATTTTCTTCTGTTAAGTATGGCCGGGTCTTTGTGTGGTTTATAACATCTCCTAACCATTAGAGGATGTAAGCTTGTGACATCAGCTGTGGGTTATTCCTCCAAGGAGAGAGCTAATAGCCAATTAGATTTGGGATATACAGACATATGGCTGCCACTGCTGCACAGTATTTCCAGGCAGATGAGGTGTAGCTGGTGCTGATGGAGGAGTCTTGCTTGACTCAAGGAGACCTATATTTGCTTTATTGGTTTAGTGGTCTTTGGTAACACTCTCTGGCATTCCAGAGACCATCTGTATACTTGCAAGTGTGGTCTCCATACATCTTTCCCATGTTTATATCAGGTCTTCAACAGCAGGGCCTTATCACCTCTCTTCCTGCAGATATCCCAGTTTGGAGGCAAGGAGCCTTTACCTTTTGTGGGGGCTTGGATCCCCTGGCCAACATCTCCTTGGTAGAATAATCCATTGTTGATGTCAGAGTTCCTGTATTAATATATTTTGTTTAAGTGCATAGCTTAAGGAGACTTTAGCATTATATTTGGTTCTGAATAGAGAATAATCCTTTTCACAGTTTCTATGTCCATTAGTCAATTAAAGAAGGCAGTTTTACTAATTTTACAAGAGAATACCTCTATAACAGCTGGCTCCAATCTACAGCTGGAGAACGACCTCATCATCATCATATTTCTCCTTATTCTATGGGGGAAGAGTTAAGAAAGTCTCTTGTATTAAAACCTTTGCAGCACCTAGAAGGTAAGCTTCGTTAGGAATCATTAAAAATAGTTGTTACTAGTAGGATCCACAGAGGGGCCTGATGTCTGCAGCAATCTGAGGCATTTCTTCCCTTCAATGCCCAAAGGAGTCAATCCTTCTGCTGGCACTTTCTGGTACATCCTACTCACTGCAAAGCTGCATTTTCTTTCTCAGCCATTAAGTTGGTGATACTCTGGCCTGTTGGAACATACAAATCCTTTCCCGTAGTTAGTTTTAAGTTTTGGGTTGCAAGGTTTTTTTGACAAAAAGTTTTCATATCTATCTACATCCCCCTTTTTTATTTAAGGTTTTTATTTTTGACCCATGAGTCTCAAAAAAGCAGTTGTTTTATACATACCTATATTGTGGAATCAAGGCATAGATTTCATCAAGTTCACCCATGCTGTTTTGGGTTACTGTATGTGATTAACTTGGGAAACGAAGTTTATTTTTGAGTTAAATCATCCTCTAGGTGAAAGAGATTGCCACCAGGTGATACTATATGACAGCAAAATTATAGAGAACATTTGTTTATACCAATCCCAAAGTAATTGTTATACAGATTTTAGTTAAAGCTAATGTGGACAAGAGCAATTTATATCACCAATTAACTCAGATGCATTACCGTTTTTATCAGCCTTCAAACCAATGTTGTCCAGTATGTGCATATTTACTTTTACTAAGTCCTAAAACACCATGTATCCTGTAGACAGAGTCTGGGCAAAACTGGATACTTGTTGAACTCACGTCAATTAAACATGCACCAATCGAATATATACCCGTGTCCCTCTCCCACCCCTCCCACCCCTCCCAAGACACCATTTCAGTCAGCCTTCTGATGCAATCTTTCTGTTGTTTTTCTTTTAATATGCATCCCTCTCCACAAGAAATATTTAAAACTGGGTTATTGGTACTAGCGTCCACATATGAGAGATACCATTTGTCGTTTGTTTTTGTGGGACTGTGTTACTTCACTTAACATGATGTCTTCGAGCTCCATCCATTTACCTGCAAAGTTCATGATATCGTTTTTCTTTACTGCTGCACAGAATTCCATTGTGTACATGTACCACATTTTCTCTATCCACTCGTCAGTTGAGGGGCATAATGTACATTTTTAAAAGAGTAAAGATTCATATAATAAGATTCCAGTAACACTCTTAAATGGTAACATTAAATTCTAATTGTACCACGAGGTTACTAATTCAGGCACCTGAAGGGCTCAAACCTTGGTGTGAGATGCCTTGTTGGGCCCAGGCATCCTTTTGGTGCTGACACCTACTTTCTTCTCTGAGGAACCTTTTCCCCTGAATGTGTCCTATTGGTCAACATGATTGGAGGACAAGTTATTAAGCTGGGATATCAAGGTCTAGTCTATGTCTGTAGCACAGTGCCTACCCAGCAAGCTGGTAGCTTTTCTTTTAAATGCAGTTTTTAAGACAATTTCTTGCCATCTCAGTTGACTTCTAAGTAATCAGGATTCTAATGAAGTCACTGTGGGTGATGAGGCTCAGCCCCAAGGTCCTCTCCTGTGGGGATAGTTTCTGCCATCTGGCTCTTTGCTTTGTGACTGTTGATTTTGTCTCTGGTGTCTGCAGGGGGAAGATGCTCCAAGAAGGAGGTGAACTTTATCGTGGTAATTTCGTTCCTAGAGAAATGAATGTGTCATCATGGCCCCATCTCATTCCAGACATTCAGCCTTTTCCATATTGTTTGCAGCCCTACCGTGGATCCAGAGTACATTAACAAATAGATGAAGATGTCCTGCCTGGGGAGGGGAGGCCTGTGAGTTCGTGGGTAAAGGCAAGGTAAGGGCTGGAAGTTTTGGTGAGGTTGCTGAACCAGCCTGCGAGGGTGTCTATGCATGTATGGATTATCAATGAGTTAACTGGATTTTGTTTTCCTTTAACTCCCCTTTCCATTTCCAGAATGCTAAGGGGAAAAAGAATGAGAATCATGGTGTTTGAAGACATCTCCTTTGATCTAGATGGGGTATCTCGGTGATAGAATTCTTGCTTAGCATACATGAAACTCTTGATTCCATTTCCAGGACTGGGGGTGGAGGTAAAAACAGCTCCTTTAATTTGCCTCAGTCTTTTGATGATGAGTCAGTAGGCTCAAGTTGAGGAGGAGAGGTGTGTGTCTTTTAGGGAAGGGGATGGATGTATGGAGAGCAAAGAAAAGAAAGAAGACCACACGAGGTGCCAGGACTCCGGTGCTGACAAGGTTTCCATACCTGGGGAAAACAGTGGGGCCAGTTTGCCTTTGAGGGACTGTACACACTTGGCCCTTCAGGCTGTTAGTGATGGACAGTGAGACAAATGAACAGAAGTGTTCCTGAACTTCTTGAAAGTTGTAGGGTCATCGTCGTATCACCATGGAGATGAAGCATTCCTAATGACTGATTGTCCCAGAATCACCTTAAATTGGACTGAAAGGAATAGAGACAGTGACTTTTACATGAAGTAAAGTCTGTGGAATTAAATTTTTCTTTGCTGTAGATCAATCACAAAAATCAGGGTAGTTCCTGAGCCCCATAATACCAGCACAGTTGAAGAGCTGGGACTTGCCTTTTGCCAAAGTTCTTAGTTGAAGAAACTTTAAAAAAAGGAGTGTGAAGAGTGCTACTTTATATATGACAAATAGATTACATTGTCATTAATATTGCAGGTCACTCTTTGAGGGGAAGAGTCTTTGTTTTATTTTAAGATTTTTAGTAGGGTTTATTCTAAGGCTTAGAACACTCAGGAGAGTCGGGCCTTCCAGACAGATGCATTTGCCTTGATGAAACACATTTGCGATTGCTCTCCAACAATGGCCTAGAGACTACTCCCAATTCACACTGGACTTCAAAAAATATATTTTTTTTTATCCTGTTTGGAAAATGGACCAGGTTTGGGGCACTAATTCACATAGCTACCACACCCACTCCTTCTGCCCAGAGTGTGAGAATGAATGGGTCAACCAGTTGACATATTTCCATCCAATTTCAAGGATAGAATGTGTTCATTTTCTGACTAATGGCATGTCATTTTGCAGAAGCCTTTGGTCGCGAATTAATCCTGGAATCAAAACAGATTTTCCGAGGAGCAATCTTCCATCAAGTATTGATTTTTTTACACTCACGGAGTCTGTACTCCCTAATTTAACCTGACAATGATTCTGCACAATGGCCTGGGAGCACCTTGGCAGCTCACTGAAGGAACTTTTACTGTCTTTTCTTTCTGCAAAGTGGAAGGGGAAAAAAACATGCCAGCTAGCCCGCTCAGTCACTGGGGGGCACTTAGGACTTGATACTTTACTTCTGGTGATTTGGAATGGGCAGAGAGCTGCCTTCTAACTTTTAAAGCATTGCTCCAAGGAAAAGCTTTGCCTTGCAGAGAGTCTATTCCAAAGAACATATTTTTAAAGCTGCCAATATTTCACATGATACATTCTGTGATATATCGTTCAGTCATGGCTGATGCTTTCAAATGATGCCACCTTGTTGTGTCCACCAGGCATGAGAAAACAGGAAGCATTTCTGAAGTTGCCTCTGAATTTCAATAAACTGTTGCTTTTTCCTCTTTATCTACTTTCTAAAAGGCACTTTGGATTCCTACCTTCCTTGTTCCCTTTCTGATTGATGTGATGTGAACTCAAGAAACATTCTTCGGCTGGACTAGGTTTTAAAGGGAGACATCCAGAGCTAATTAGATATAATTCTATGATTAAGGAACTTAGCATTAGGAAAGAATAGATGAGAAAAAAGCATATAAAGGAAATGTGTCCCATAACCACAATGGAATGTTACCCAACCATAAAAGTGAGAGAGAGGGGCTGGAGAGATGGCCTAGTGGTTAAGAGCACTGACCGCTCTTACAGAGGACCTGGGTTCGATCCCCAGCACCCACATGGCGGCCGAGAACCATCTGAAACTCCAATTCCAGGAGAACTCCAGTTCCAGGGGAATCCGATACCCTCTTCTGACCTCTGCGGCATTGCACGACATGGGTGCATAAACTTGCATGCAGACAGTACATTGATACACATACAGAAATAAAATGCCAGGCATGGTGGCGCATGCCTTAAAAAAAATAAAAAGTGAGAGAGAATAAAATTGTCATCAGTGTATTACTTTAACAGGAGAAGTAGAAGAATAATTCTAGATCTTGAAGAACTGCTACACCTCACCTGCCTGGAAATACTGTGCAGCAGAGGCAGCCATATGCCTGTATATCCCAAATCTAATTGGCTATTGGCTCTCTCCTTGGAGGAATAACCCATGGCTGATGCCACAAGCTTACATCCTCTACTGGTTAGGAGATGTTATAAGCCACAGTAAGACCCTGTCATATTTAACAGGAAAAAAATGTAATTCATGGATTAACATACCATCCAAACATATGTGTCTATACCAAAGTAACCTACCATAACTATTAGTATGTTTAAATACCTATATATCTAATTGCTTGTGCTTCATTAGTAGGATCGAAAGGTTATTCCTGGACAAACTGTCAGCCCATGAAAGGAAACAGCCAGAATTGACCAGAGTCCAAGACAATAGCTCCAGAGAAAGTAGACTGTTTTGCTTCTCATCCACCTGTGCCCTTTTTCTTTTCTTTTCTTTTCTTTTCTTTCTTTCTTTTTTTTTTTTTTGTCTTTTTGAGACAGGGTCTCCCTATAGCCCCAACTGTCCTGGAACTCACTCTGTAGACCAGGTTGGCCTTGAACTCACAAAGATTTGCCTGCCTCTGCCTCCCAAGTGCTAGAATTAAAGGCGTGCACCACCACACCCGACTTAAATACCTATATATCTAATTGCTTGTGCTTCATTTTAAGCCTAGGGAACAATCTGCAGAAGAGGGGGCATGGTAGAATGTACGGGCTGTGATTGGGGTGAATGGTGAAACTACAGCAATTTGATCAACTTGATTGAACATACAAGACCCCCCCCCCCCCGCTGGATGGTAGGACCCATGGGCTGTGTGGGTTTGGGCACAACAGCCTGCAAATTGGTTTTACATGAAGGATGCATGTACTCATAAATTATCACTTATTGCTAAAAAATGAAAAAACAAAACAGAGAAAGATGCAGGACAGTTATGGCAGAATGCATGATCTGGGATGGGGTGGGTGGGGGGAAGGGAAAGGGAAATATGCCTGAACTGAATTGGAAAATTATGTATGAAATACACAAAGCATCAATAAAAAACAAAACAAAACAAAACAAAACAAAAAAACTGGTGGTCTGGCTGCAGAAGCAATTCTAAGCACTGTAGGACTCCAGGAAAGAAGGAGGAGTGGCCAGCATGGGGCAGAGCAGCAGATTAGGGAAAACATTCTGGAATCTGAGAGCAGTGTTCAAGAACTCAGAATTCCAGGTTGATGATGATGAGGTAGACTGATTGTAGTAACAGTTGCTGATGAATAGACCCATGGAGAGCTTGTGGGAAAGCAATTCAGATGTCCTAGTCAAAGGAGGGGTGGTTCTAAGCATGGGGAGGGTGGGAGGCTGGCCACACATTCTCCCAGTATGGCTGACCCAAAGCTCTTACGATATATGACTTCTGGTTGGCAATTGTGATGATCTTTTTTTCTTCCCTCCCACCATTAGGCATTAAGTTGTTACTGCCTATGAGAGTCACAGAAAGGTCACATTAGGCCATTTACATTTCTTAGCCAAACACAAAAGGTGGTCTTACCAACTCCTGTCACAATCTTTATAAGCATTCGCTTCTTCAGTGAGAAGTAAATGAGCTCATTTATGCAATGAAATCAGCACTGTATCAGCTTTTGATTCTTAGTAATCACTAACACTATTACCATTATTGCTTCCATCATTAATTCAAAATGTATTTTTATTCAGGGAGAAAGTTTTTTTTTTTTTTTTTATTCTGTTATCAAAACAATGTGCTTTTCTCCATGTTTCTATACTGTGAATATGAAATGTCTCACAGACCCATGTTTAAGCAGTGCTATTTTTGGGAGTGTCAATAAAATTTAGGAGGCAGAGGCTACATGGAGGAGATGGGTCCCTGGCAGGTCCTTGGGGGGAACGTTGTCCCTGGAACTTCCTGCCTCCTCCTCTCTGATTCCTGACCACAGTGAAGAAACTCCTCAGCTATATGCTCCTGCCATCAAGGTGTCCTGCCATCGAGGTGTCCTGCCATCAGGGTGTCCTGCCGTCAGGGTGTCCTGCCATCAGGGTGTCCTGCCATCAGGGTGTCCTGCCATCAGGGTGTCCTGCCATCAGGGTGTCCTGCCATCAGGGTGTCCTGCCATCAGGGTGTCCTGCCGTCAGGGTGTCCTGCTGTCAAGGTGTCCTGCCATCAAGGCGTCCTGCCCAAGCATGAGGGGCCAAATCACCATAGAGGGAATCCTTCAAAATCTATCTTCCTTCAAGTTGTTAATGTTATTTTTCTTTTGGTCAGTGATGAAAAAATGAAAACATCCATGCTCACAAGTGTGTGATGTTAATCTGTGCCTTGACTCCACTATAGTTATTTATAATAATAACTGTCTTTTTGTAGAGATAAATAAAAAAAAAAAAGGGGGAGGGGATACCGAAAGACATAAAACCTTGGTCAAACCCCTGCAATCTAAATCTTAAAACTAACTACGGAAAAACATTTGTTGTTCCAACAGGACAACGTTACCAACTTAACGGCTAGAAAGAAAAGATACAGCTTTGCATTGAGTAGGATATACCAAAAATTGGCAACGGAAAGGCTGACCCGTCTGAACATTGAAAGGAAGAAAAGCCTCAGAAGTGCCATTAAACATCGAACCCCTCTGTGGATCCTACATGTAACCACTATTATAAATGAGTTCCTAATGAAACTTATACTCTCTAGGTGCCACAAAGGTTCTGATATGAGAAACTTTCTTGCCTCCCCCCCTAGTAGAACAAGGAGAATATGATGATGATGGTCGTTCTCCAACTGTAAATTGGAGACAATATTATAACAGGTAATCTCTTATAAAACCGGTAAAACTGCCTTCTTTAATTGACTATAGACATAAGAACTGTGAAAGGATTACTCTCTGTTTCAGAACAAAATATAATACTAAAGTCTAGGGCTATGCACTCAGGCAAAGTATATAATGCAGGAGCTCTGACATCAGCAATGGATGTTCTACCAGGTGGATGTTGGCCAGGGGATCCAAGGCCCCCAAAAGGTATAAGGGCTCTTGCCTTAAGTTGGGATAACCTGCAGAGAGGAGAGGCAATAAGACCCTGCTGCCGAAGACCTGACGTTAACATGGGAGGGATGTTATTGAGACGCACATGCAAATGTACAGATGGCCCCTGGAATAAGAAGAGAGTGTTACCAAAGGCCACACAATAAAGCAAAATACGGGTCTCCCTGAGTCAAGCAAGACTCCACGTCAGCACCAGCTAAACTCACCTGCCTGGAAATACTGTGAGCAGAGCAGCAGAGGCATGCATTGCCTGTATATCCCAAATCTAATGGCTATTGGCTCTCTCCTTGGAGAATAACCCATGGCTGATGCCACAAGCTTACATCCTCTACAGGTTAGGGATGTTATAAGCCACAGTAAGACCCTGTCATATTTAACGGGGGGAAAAATGTAATCATGGATAACATATCACCAAACATATGTGTCTATGCTAAAGTAACCTACCATAACTATTAATGTCTTAAATACCTATATATCTAATTGCTTTGCTTCATTAGTAGGATCGAAAGGTTATTCTGGACAGACTGTCAGCCCATGAAAGGACAACGCCAGAATTGACCAGAGTCCAAGTCCAACACAGTCCAAGAGAGTGGACTGTTTTGCTTCTCATCCACCTGTGCCCCTTTTCTGAGCCTAGGGAACAATCTGCGGAAGAGGGGGCATGGTAGAATGTAAGGGCTGTGATTGGGGTGAACGGTAAAAAACACAAGCAATGTAGGTCTGGCACTCATTTGATCAACTTGATTGAACAAACAACCTGTCACCCCCACTGGTGGTGGGGCTGTAGGGTTGGGCACAACAGCCTGCAGATTGGTTCTGCACGAGGGATGCTTGTACTCACGGATTATCACTTATAGCTAAAAAATGAAAAAAAAAAACTGAGAGAAAGATGCAGGACAGTTACGGCAGAATGCATGATCTGGGATGGGGTGGGGGTGGGGGGAGGGGAAGGGGAAATAAGCCTGAACTGAATTGGAAAAAGTGTATGAAATGCACAAAACATCAATAAAAATTAAATAAAAAAAAATCCAT
Organism: Rhizomys pruinosus; assembly: GCA_009823505.1. NCBI lineage: Eukaryota > Metazoa > Chordata > Mammalia > Rodentia > Spalacidae > Rhizomys > Rhizomys pruinosus. The sequence continues at coordinate 1,499,964 of VZQC01003325.1, forward strand.
GCTCACAAAGAAGCATCAAACATACCTACATTTAGCAATTGTTGGAAATTCCAGTGGACAGGATATATCAATAGCATTTGGATATTCTGAGAGAGACTCATCTTAACTTCTTGGTGCTTTCAGGGTGAGAGCCCAGCCACTTTTACACCTCCAAGGAAAGCTGCAATTATAGTGCCTGGTTTTCTCTCACTTTTATAATTTTCAGTGTAATAGCAAAGTGTTCAATTAAAAGTAGATCAAGGCCTCACTTTTTCTTATTTCTCCCCCTTTCCCCTTTTCTTTTTTCCCCTTCCCCCCTTCCACCATATCCCCTCAGAGGTGCAAAAAAAAAAAAGTAGATCAAATGTCATTTGGACAGGTGAACAGTATGAAAACAGTCTTGGGAGGTTAAACTGTGAGGTATTTCAATGGTCACATAAAATCCTGGAGTCTGAAAACCATGACTGAAACAGCAGACTCCAACTGTACACAGATTGTTTTAGGAAACTCTCTGTTATTTCTTTCCTACAAATGAAAGAAAATCCTGTCAGTTGAAATACTGCCAGTTTCCTTCTTTTTCAGGAAAGTGTGATTGCCTAGGAGTGAGCCTGCTAGCAAGCTCCACTTACAAAGTGCTCCAGCATATGCAAGTGTAATGGAGGTAAATAGTACTTTTTATAAATTTCAAACTTTCTACCTTTTATAAATAGATCAGTGATCCTACCACACAGAAACACATTTATAGTGGAATGAAACCATTTCTTGATTTTTAAAAGACAGGAATATTTTGTTGCATTTGTTGTCAGAACTCCCTTTTTGGAACCAACTTTCAAGAGGGCTAGAATAGCCCATTCTTTACCTACAGGATGGGGGAAGGTTGCAGAGAGGTAAACGCTGTTTTAATACGCTGTTTCCTTTTCTACTAATTCTTGGGTATGAGTGATTGTGATTTCACATGCGACATGCTGTCTTCATTGCCTGTGCTGAGTCTTCACTTCAGAAAATTTTAGAAATCTCTAAGCTCACTTATAATGTTTTGTTGAGTTTTAAGGAGAAGAAAGACATACAGTGACAATTCGGGGGATGAAGGCCTGGGGTGGATGAGGAGCTGGGAGATGGCTCAGTGGTTAAGAGCACTTCCTGCTTTTCTAGAACAACAACATCAAGTGGCTGACAACTGCTGTAACTCCAGTTCCAGGGATCCAAAGCTTTCTTATGGCCTCTGTGGGGCTTGCACACAAGTGGGAGACATACAAATACACATACATAGACATTACAGAAAAGAGTGTATGATAAGTTCAATATGGACACTTAGATTCAGAGTCTGGATTTCTTTTTAATTTTTCTTTTACTTTTGTGTGTGTGTGGGGGGGGTACTGTTTACAAGGCTGGCCTTAAACTCCTGAGCTCAACCTCTACCTTCTACCCCAGCCTTCTGTGTAGCTGGGATTATGGGTTACCTCATATTGCTAGGAGTCTAGATTCAATCAAATAGCCTAAGTTTCAATTTTTACTTCTGATGCTTTCTGGAATAAATTACTATGTTACTCAGCTTTCTGTCACTGTGAGAAATGACATGAGAGAAACAACTTAAAGGAGGAAGGGCTTGATTGGATTCATAGTTTGGGTTTATGAATGCTTGACCCTGTTGATTTGGGTCTGTTGGAAGATAGAACAATATGGTAGGGAGCATGGGATAGAGCAAAACTGCTTCCATCAGGAAGGAGGGCAAGGGCGAAGGCGAGGGCGAGGGCAAGGGCGAGATTAGAATCTCCTTTAAGGGTCTGTCCCTAATGGTGTACTTCATCCAACTGAGCCTGAACTTTAATGTTCCTGCTACCCCTTGTAGCTCGTGACCAAGCCTTCAGTACATGGGCTTTGGGAGGCGGGCATGTAAGATCCAAACAGTAACAGCTACTTACACTTCCTAAGTTTTATTTTTCTTCATATTTATATTAGAGGTAGTAAGACCTTCATGGAGTGTGGAGATTAAATGTATACACATGTATGTGTATACACATACTTTTTTTGTGAAGCACCTAGTTCAGTTTCAGGATAGAAGAGTTTAATGTCAGTTATTACTACTAGTTAATATAACTATCCTTGTCCAAATGTTTCTGATGACTTGGGGAAAAGTATTATACAGCTGGTGTTGTCTGTAGATACTACATTTGTGTATTCAACAAACTGTAGATAAAAAATTTGGAAAAAAAAAACCGTGATAGTACCAATATCTCTATTTCTTGTAAATATTTCTAGATAATATAGTATAACAACTGTTTATGCTATAAGTGTATCACCTTAGACATTATAAGTAACCTGGAGATGGACTTCAAGTATGTGGGAAGTTGTGCATAGCGTACATGTACATGCTAACAGTTGACAGAGGGGACTGTGTATCCTTGGATTTTGGTATCCATGAGGGCCTTGGGACTACCTACCTACCCACAGATACCAAGGAATGCCAGCACTCAGATAAAACTTAAAAATCTAAAAAAAATACCCTGTGACTGAGAATTCAGTTAATACAAAATGGAAAAATGCTTCAGTTTCTCCTGGTTAGGTCCTTTCTGTAGCTGAAGAGAGTGTGGGATGGTTTATTTTTCCTGTCTGGGCATTTAGAATAGACACTTGAATCCTAAACACAGAACTCTTAACTTTTTTCTTTGTAGACATCTATAAACATCTATAGCAAGTATCCCCTTCATTCCATTTTCTGGCTCCCATAGGCTCATGACTATATGATGTAAAATGTACTCAGTTTTAGTTTAAAAGTCTCCACAGTCTTTCACAGTCTTAACATAATTAAAAAGTCCATGGGGCTGGAGAGATGGCTCAGCAGTTAAGAGCGCCAACTGCTCTTGCAGAGGACCCGGGTTCAATTCCCAGCACCCACATGGCAGCTAAGCACTGTCTTAACGCCAGTTCCATGGGAATCCAATGTCCTCTTCTGACCTCCGTGGCATTGCACAACATGGGTGCACCAACCTACATGCAGACAGTATATTCATACACATAAAAAATAATAAATAAAAAATATTAAAAAAAACTTTTAAAAAGTCCAGAGTACAGATCTCTTCTGAGATTCAAGGCAATCCTTTAACTGTAAGACTCTGTAATAACAACAAAAATCCCCCAAATCCAAATTACATAATTCCAACATACAGTGGTATAGAATACACATTTCCGTTACCAAAGGGAAGAATGGAGGCTTATTGAGAGACCACTAGACCAAAGCCTTAGGTTCATTTTGAGGGGAGACTTGGAAGTCAGGTTTATTTCAGCCATGGTGGCTGGCCTGCCTGTGTCAGGATTAGGATGACCAGCAAGCCGAATGTCCCAAAGTGGCAGTTTCTATATCCAAGCACTCAAGGAAGTGGGCTTACAATGAAATGGGTGTGGGAAGATGGGGAACAGGCATAGGTGGATCTGTGGCTGGTATCAGTAGAAGCATCTGCAGATAAACTGAGGCTTGTGACCGGTATCAGTAGGAGCCTGATTGGAGCAACTTTCTTAGAATTTCTACCTCAGTTGGCTTCCTGGAAAATCCCCAACTTAGGTGGGCTTACGACCTTACATTCCACCCTTTTGTGTCATAGGGATAGGGGGTGACATTTTTTGTTCTAGTTGCTTCAAGCTGATGGGGGAGAATGAAGAGGGGGCTAATGACAGAAAAGGGTGAGATGCTTTACACCTGGGTGTAACCGTTGTCAGCAGGAATGAGTCCATATTTGTCTGAAGGGAGAGCAAGAAAAAAATTATTAAAACTGGTACAGGTCAGTTGTTGCATAGGGTCTTGAAAGCACCAGATAAGGCAGCGAGCTATTACTAGGGTGAGGGATGAGGCCTAAGGTTACTTAGGGGTCCAGTTAGGGGATCCAGCCATGGGGGTTAGGCTGTCCAGGATTCCCACTCTGAGGCCAGGGGGGAGGCACAGTTTTTGGCATTCCCAGCCTTTGGCACAGACCAGGCTGCTAAGAAACTCAAGAAACTAGCTACTTTTTGTCTTTTTACTAAGATCTCAGGTTTACACCTGAAGTACAGTTTTTCAGGCCTTACTGATTATTTATTTCTGGTTATACTTTCCTTTTGGATGTTTAAGGCCACACAGTTAGCCCAGATTAACCAAGGTTTTTTTTTTCTCAAGGTCAGTTGAGGATCTGGTCCTCAGGGGTCACTCGGAGCTTGGGGGGCCCTGTTCCTTTTGGCTTTTCATTTACCAGTTCCATCCACATGAGGACAAAGTCAGGTCTTGCTAGACCAGGATTCCCTTCTTGAAGCATGAGCAGACTTTCCTCTTTATAGACTCGACACTGGCTGAAGTCCCATTAGTGGATCTCCAAGACCTCCCTGCACAGAAGACTGGTGACTCACATTTGCAGGACATGCCGCAAAGTTTTAATATGAGAGACTGTCTTACCTCCTTTTCATAGAACAAAGAAAAACATGATGGTAATGAAGTCATTCCCTAATGAGAGCCCACTGTTATAGAGGTAATCTCTTATAAAACTGGTATAACTGCTTTCTTTAATTGACTAATAGACATAGGAACTGTGAAAAGGGTTATTCTCTATCCAGAGTCAAATATAATACTAAAGTCTCTTTAAGCTGTGCAATTAAGCAAAACATATTAATACAGGAGAGCTCTGATATCAGCAATGGATTATTCTGCCAAGGAGATGTTGGCCAAGGGATCCAAGCACCAAAAAAGGTAAAGGCTTCTTGCCTGTAAACTGGGATACCTGCAGGAAGAGAGGCAATAAGGCCCTGCTGTCGAAGACCTCATGTAAGCATGGGAAAGATCTATTGAGATCACACTTGCAAGTGTACAGTTGGTTTCTGGTATGCCAGAGAGTATTACCAAAGGCCACTAAACCAATAAAGCAAATATTGGTCTCCTTGAGTCAAGCAGGACTCCTCCATCACATCAGCTACACCTCACCTGCCTGGAAATACTGTGCAGCAGTAGCAGCCCTATGTTTGTATATCCCAAATATAATTGGCTAGTAGCTCTCTCCTTGGAGGAATAATTCATGGCTGATGCCACAAGCTTACATCCTCTAGTGATTAGGAGATGTTATAAGCCACAGTAAGACTTGTCATCTTTTACAGAAAAACTATAATTCATGGATTAGCATAACATCCAAACATCTGTGTCTATACCAAAGTAACCTACCATAATAATTAGTACTGTTTAAATGCCTGTATATCTAATTGCTTGTGCTTCATTAATAGGATTGAAAGGTTATTCTTGGATAAACTGTCAACTCATGAAAGGAAACAGCTTGAACTGATCAGAGTCCAAAACGACATCTCCAGAGAAAGTAGACTGTTTTGCTTCTTGCCCACTTATGCCCCTTTTCTAAAGCTTAGGGAACAATCTGCAGAAGAGGGGGCATGGTAGAAAGTAAGGGCTGCAATTGGGATGAATGGTGAAACTACAGCAATATAGATTGGACACTTATTTGATCGACATGACTGTACATATAAGCCCCTCCAGCTGGGTGGTGGGAGCCTTGGGCTGTGTGGGTTTGGGCATAGCTGCTTGCAAATTGGTTTTACACGAAGGATGCTTGTATTCATTACTTATTACTTATTGTTAAAAAATAAAAAAATAAAGAAAAAACATGCAGACAATATACTCATTCACATAAAATAAAAACAAAATAAAATATTTAAAAAATTAAAATTTGAAGACAGTGTGAAAAAGAAAAAAGAGATGCCCCCATGCATAGTCCCCCAGGACTTAGTTGACCTCTGAGGGCAAGGAACAAAGTTGTCCCTTAAGTACTTTGGCCGAATTGGTATGGGCATTAAGTATGGTCATTAAGCATCCAGCAGGCTAAGTTACACCAGCCTGATACTTTTAATTATTGCATAATATTTTAGAAAAGTCTTGGACAAAAGCTCAAGCAGCCTTGTATTGCACTGACTGGAAGAGAGATTTAACACCATAGGTCAAGCAGGTATAGCCCGTGGGAGAATAATTTCAGGAAACTGTTTACTACAATTTACTACAATTTATTACAAACAGGAAGTCTCTTTCTTTCCCAGACCCCCATATCCTGATTTATACTTCTTCCAGAAAGGCAGAAGTTGTATCACATACCTAAAGACAGGAAATAAGCTGATAGGCATTACCAAACCCATTCAATCTGTAGCCAGAGGTAATCTACTTCTTGTCTATATTAATTTGATCCAAATATGTAACAGGGAGTCCAATAAAATCCAGGAGTGGACTGAAAATTAACAATTCTGTATATCTTTTTATTAAACCTTGAAGTGAGATAAAGCTTGGGCAAAAACTAAATACTCTTAAATAAACCTTGACTAGATATACATTTTGCATGACAAACTAGTTTTAAAAACCAAAACTTGGGGCTGGAGAGATAGCCTAGCGTTAAAAGCACCACACCGACTGCTCGTGCAGAGGACCCGGGTTCTATCCTCAGCACCCACATGGTGGATGAGAACCATCTGTAACTCCAATTCCAGGAGAACTCCAATTCCAGGGGAATCTGAGACCTCCTTCTGACCTCCGTGGCATTGCACGACACGGGTGCACAAACCTACATGCAGATAGTACACTCATACACATACAAAAATAAAAAAAATAACCCCAAAACTTTAGGGTCTGGAGAGATGGCCTAGTGGTTAAGAGTGCTGACTGCTCTTGCAGAGGACCTGGGTTCGATCCCCAGCACCCACATGGCGGCTGCGAAACCTTCTTTAACTCTAGTTCCAGGGGAATCCGACACCCTCTTCTGACCTCCGAGGCATTGCACGACACGGGTGCACAAACCTGCATGCAGACAGTACATTCATACACATAAAAATAAAAATTAAAAAATAATTAAACCCCAAAACTTTAGAGCATTTTTAGAAATGTAGTAATTATTTCTAACTGGGTTTCCAATTTAAGAGATGGAAAATCAGGTGGGCCAGATAAACACCATTTTGCTCAGAAATCACTATTTCTTTTTTTTATAATTTATGAAGCTATCTTTTTGTAAAATTTTATTTTTATTTTTTATGTGTATGCATATACTGTCTGCATGTAGGTTTGCGCACCTGTGTCATGCAATGCAGTGGAGGTCAGAAGAGGGTATTGGATTCCCTTGGAACTGGGGTTAAAGATGGTTTTCAGCAGCCATGTGGGTGCTGGGGATTGAACCTGGGTCCTCTGCAAGAGCATTTGGTGCTCTTAACCACTAGGCCATCTCTCCAGCCCCAGAAATCACTATTTCTGATCTTAACCTAAACCTCAATTGTGCTGGGATTGAAGGGATGCTAGGATTAAAGGTGTGGCCCACCACAATGGGCTGGGGAACTCCCAAGAGTGACCAGACCAGCAGGACAGCAGTTCAGGCCTAGGGAGGCATGTTTGCTTCCTATAAGGAGGAAGAGTGGGGTGGGGTGCAGATAGGAAATCACTGTAGCAACAAAATAAAGCCCAGTAGCTATCCCAGGCTGCCCTCTTCCACTCCTGGAGGCAAGAAACAGGGCTAGCCCAGGCCATTCTGGTATCAGTTCTCCACCCGAACCAGACCAAGATATACACATGCCTCTGCCTCCTGAGTGCTGGGAGATAGTTTGAACACCAAAGGAAAATTAGGACTTCAGATTAAAAATAAGTAAAGCTTGGGGCTGGAGAGATAGCTCGGTGGTTAAGAGCACTGACTGCTCTTGCAGAGGACCCAGGTTCGATTCCCAGCACCCACATGGTGGCTGAGAACCATCTTTAACTCCAGTTCCAGGGGTATCTGATGCCCTCTTCTGATGTCCGTGGCATTGTATGACAGGGGTGCACCAACCTACATGCAGACAGTACATTCATACACGTAAAATAATAAATAAAAATTTAAAAAGTAAAGCTTAATAATCATTATCCAAGCACATATAATTTTGCATTAAAATAGACTGGTCATGTGATGGTTGTAGATTCTATTGCCTAGGACTTTGGTTGAGTGCTCATGCATAAACAAGTAATACTTTTTTTTTTTTTGTCTTTTTGAGACAGGGTCTCCCTGAAGCCCCAGCTGTCCTGGAACTCACTCTGTAGACCAGGCTGGCCTTGAACTCACAAAGATCCACCTGCCTCTGCCTCCCGAGTGCTAGGATTAAAGGTGTGTGCCACCACGCCCGGCAAGTAATACTTTTTATGAAGTAATAGATAAAGATATTTTAGGTACCTGGGTTACACCATTAAAATATTTATATTTTTGACTAGGCATGATAGAATAAAAACTAGTAATTCTTGGGCACACAATGAAAAAGGAAAACTTGGTGGCCACAGCTTAAAATTTGAGACAAGACAAAGAAGACATAAATTACATGAGATGTTTCTGTGGTTTCTCTGCATGGAAATACATTAGATGTTAACACATGGAAACACATAAAGTCATGACATTACAGTGAGTTTAAACGACATAAGAAAATGATGGTCATACATGGGCAGTAGCTGCAGAGGAAAAACCTGGAGAGGAAAGCCTTAGAGTTGAGATTTGGGGGTGTCAGTGATGCCAGGGGTGAGGGGAGGAATTGGGTTTGTCAGGCTGGAATTGGACATGTGCAGAGCTGAGGATCCTTGGGAGACAGAGAACCCGGAAATAAATTTGTAGTGAATTAAACTTTAAAGCATAGAGAAAAAACAATGAAGTGGAGGGACTGGGTATGGAAACCCCAAATAGCCAAAGCAAAGGAATGAATGGTCTCAAACCAGATGAGCCCATGTCACTCACCACCTGTTGTAACTGTGAAAGCCAAACAATGTCCTAGATACAAGCTGTTGCTGGAAAGGGAACTTTTGAAGAAGACTATTTATTTGCCAGGTACTGTGGCAGCAGTTTTCAAGATCTTAAAGAACTTGGAAGTCTAGAGTGCCATTTAGTGGGCATTTCCTTACTGTCCAGAGGGTGCTGAAGCCAAGAAGCAGTGCAGAGCTGGGAGAGTCAGAGAGGACTGCTTGGAATGAGAGGAACCCAGAGTTAAAGACAGAAGGAGAAACTTAACAGTTTGGTTAAGGACTTAGAAGAGGGAAATGAGGTAACAAGTCTCAGGAGGGCAATTCATTAAGATGGAGGAGGAAGGGAGAAGGAGGTGGAAGAAAGGAGGAGGAGGAAAGGAAGATGGAGGAAGAGGATTGCAAGCCTCTCTATGCTAGCTGGGAATGTTGTGTTTTGGATCAGGTTTATGTGCTGCTTCTGGGATGGACTTTCTTAGCTTTTACCTGAGACCATCTTCTCCCACTGGGTCTTGGGTGAGTCCTGCACTTTTAAGGAAATGTGGTGGGGGGGGGACTTCAGACACTAGGTGATCGACTTATGTGTGTCTTCCCAGACGAACCAAAAGTACCTTCTAACCCAGGAACGGGGTATGTTTGTAGGGTGTTCCCTATGAGGCTGTTGCATGTCCTGGGGGACGCCCCAGAGTCTTCAGAGCCTCTATGATGAGGCTCTCATAAAGTTCGTGAGTTAAAGTCACAGAAGAGCAAATGAGGAGAAAGGTAATAGAGAGAAAGCAGGGGAGCAGGAGAGCAGGGGGCCACCCGAAGGGAAGGGGTCACCAGGCAGAAGGCGCCCTGTCTAGCTGCTGTTCCAAATGAGTTCTCTGTGCACTTCACGGGGCACCCCACTGTCCAAAGTAGGGACAAAGCCCGAAGGCAAGAGAGTCACGTTCCAGAATGATTTTCAAGTGAGCAGGTGAGCAAAAGTGGACCTTTTGGGTCCACGAGTGCAAGAGGTGACCACTGCAGGAAATGAGAGGGTAAGTGTAAGATTCAAATTGAGTCTTACTCTTTGTCAGGTTGTTAGATCCAGAAGCCCATTGGAATGTAGAGACACCTAAGACCAGAGGTCCAAAAACCTGCTCTACCAGGCATGACCTTTGGTTATGCTAAAGCAGGCCACCCCTGATTACTCAGGAATCTTCCACCTCACCCCTCACCCTTTGGAAGCCAGATTCCAGATTCCGACCCACCCCACTCCCACTGAATCCCGCTCCCACCTTCTCCCTTAAATTCCCAAGCCAGACGCCATTCTGTGCTTGGCTTGGCTTTCTCTTTCCCCTGAGCCCAGCCCCGGTTACTCTGAATTAAACTTTGCTCCAAAGAGCTTAGATCTCGTGGCTTTTCATTCCGGGGGGAACGCGCCATAACCTTACACTCTTGGGAGACCCCTGAGTGAGAGACACAGAGACAAATCTCTATGCAAAAGCAAGAGGTTTAATTTGCCGGTGCGCCGGGGTTCGCCTGTATGGGGTGGAGGGGGGGAGGCGGAACCCTGAACAATCCCAGTACTCAGTTTTTATACATTTTGAGCAAAGCAGGTTACAGCAACAGCAACGAGTCATTTCTTCATTGGTCATTCGAAGTGACCTTTACACAGATTGGTTATTTCTGGAAATGCGGAAATACTTAGTATGTTGGTCTGCAGGAGCCCTGGGGGCCAGGCCCTCAGGGTGGCCCCTTACTGGAACTGCAACCAACTGTGGTTTCCTGTTATTTTGCTAACCTGTTATTTGTTAACCTATTATTCCCTAACCTAGGGAGGGGCTGCTATTAGCCAAGCTAGGGAGGGGTTGTTATTTTGCAAGGTGGAGTTGTTTATCAAGATGGAAAATTCCACTGGCCTCCTTCTGTCCCTTCTAAGCAAGCAAGAGAGAGAGAGAGAGAGAGAGAGAGAGAGAGAGAGAGAGAGAGAGAGAGAAAGAGGAGAAAGACTCAGGCCTAGTGAGGCCATGAGATGGGAGAAGACTCTAGAGCACAGGTTTGGAAGAAGGACAGGGAGGGAGGGAGAGAGAGAGAGAGACTTGGGGAGAGAGAGAAAGAGAGAGAGAGAGGAGAGGGGAGTTAGATAATGGAATATTACCTTTTGGATGAAGTTGGATCCATGGTGGAGCAGAGTCTATACCTGGCAGCTGGTCTGATGGAAGTCTGTCAGCCATGCCTGACCCAAAGTAGCCAGTCTAGAACCCTCCTAGAGTTCACGGTACCAGATGTTAGGTTCATTTTGAGGGGAGACTTGGAAGTCAGGTTTATTTCAAGCATGGCAGCTGGCCTGCCTGTGTCTGGATTAGGATGACCAGCAGCAGAATGTCCCAAAGTGGCAGTTTTTATAGCAAGCACACAAGGAAGTGGGCTTACAATGAAATGGGTGTGGGAAGATGGGGACTGGGTATAGGTGGATCTGTGGCTGGGATCAGTGTAAGCATCTGGAGATAAACTGAGGCTTGTGACCATATCAGTAGGAGCCTGCTTGGAGCAACTTTCTTGGAACTTCTACCTTAGTTAGCTTCCTGAAAAATCCTCAACTTAGGTGGGCTTACAGCCTTACACAAAGCATGACTGGGAACCAGCAGAGCAAACACCAAGTTCTGTAGCTCCCTGTCCAGTGCTTTGGAATTTAGTTCCAAAGGGTTTAGGTGGCTCAACCCCTTCAGCTTTGCCACATACACACATCTCTCTCCTGGGCTGGTAGCACTCCCTGTATACAGCTGTCTTCGGGAGATGTCTCAGGGCTCTGGTATCTCCATTGCCAACCAGACTTCAACTTCACAGCTTCATGCAATGCCCTTATTCACATGACCAAGTTCTGTTGATAGGTTGGTATTGACCCTGGCTACTTTCATCCACATTAGCAGCTTTTGTATGTTATGGTTTTCTAGGAGCAGAAAACTCCTTAGACCTCTCCCTTTCATCAGTTGGAAGCTTGGCTGGGTCTTGGAAGTCTTGCCTGAGGATTCTTTTTGCTTTGTACCAATCTAGAGGATTCTCCTTAATGGGTCTAATCTCCTTAACAATGGGAGCTTCTCTTCTAGGACCTGCCTTGGCTGCTACTTCCTAACCTTCTTTTTCTTGCCAAAATGCACATTTGCATTCCTATCTGCCCCCATCTGCCGTTTTCAGACATAATATCCACCATAAATATCCACACCACGATTCAACATCAGGTTGTCTTGAAATTTCTTCCATCAAAGAAATTAGTCTATCATATTTTAATTTAGTCTCAGGCAAGCTCTTAGGCTGTGGACAGGCAGTAGCCATATGCTTTCCCAAAATGTCCCAGTTGCAGTCGAAGTCCTTATTTCTCTCAGCACTGCTTTCTTCCAGGCTTCTACTAGAATGGCCTTTTAAGCTTTGCTTACAACATTAAACTGTTTTTCTAGTCCAAACTTCCAAAATCTTCTACATTCCTCCCAAACCCGACATGGTTAGATTCTTCACAGCAACAGTCCGCACTCTGTTCCGACTTCTGTATTATTTTCTATTGCTGTGATAAACACCAAGTTCAAGGCAACATATAGAAGGAACAGTTTATCGAGATTATGGGGAAAAGGGACAAAAGTCCATCATGGCGCAGAGGCATAGTGGCAGAGGTAGCCAGAGTAGAAAGCTCAAATCTTCAAGTAGGCAGAGCAGAGAGAGAGAGAGAGAGAGAGAGAGAGAGAGAGAGAGAGAGAGACTAGAAATGAGATGAGACATGGATATAAACTCTCAAAGTACATCCACCACCCACACTGCTGTACATCCTCTAGGAAGGCTGCATCTCCTAAACCTCCATGAACACAGCCACCAACTGGGGTTAAGTATTCAGCTACTTTAAGCCTATAGGGAACATTCTTCAAACTCTATCTATCTATCTATCTATCTATCTATCTATCTATCTATCTATCTATCATCTATCTATCTATTGTCTATCTATCTATTATCTATCTATCTATTATCTATCTATCTACCTACCTACCTACCTATCATCTATCATGTATCTGTCATCTATCTATCTATCATCATCATCTATCATCTAACTATAAAATTTCTATTCTTTTTTATTGAAATTTTTCTTTGTCAATTTCTGTTTACTCTCACCCAAATTCTCTCCTTTCTCCTTCCTACTTCTCCCAACAAGACCCTTTCCACATTCATGTCTTTTCATTTTGTTTTGTGATCCACTGATTTTAACCCGGATTGTCTGCATAGCCACAGGTTTGGAACTATCCATTGGAGTCTAGTGGGCTCACCAGTGGGTATGCAACTAAAGATAATGATGTCCTCCCCACCTCTCCAGAATCTATCAGTATCCAAAAGTTCAGCAGAGAGTAAGTAGTAGGCCCCTCATGACACCTCATCCCCATAATCTCAATAAACTGTCCTTCTGTATGTTGCCTTGAACATGGTGTTTATCACAGCAAAGGAAATAACACAGAAGTCAGAACAGAGAGTGGATGGTTGCTGTGAAGAATCTAATCGTGTTGGTTTTTGGAGGAATGCAGAAAAATTTGGAAGTTTGTACTAGAAAAGCAGTTGAATGTTATAAGCAGAGCTTAATAGGCCATTCTAGTAGAAGCCTGGAAGAAAGTAGTGCTGAGAGAAATAAGGACTTCAACTGCAACTGGGACATTTTGGCAAAGCATTTGGCTACTGTCTGCCCACAGCCTAAGAGCTTGCCTGAGACTAAATTAAAATGTGATAGACTAATTTCTTTGATGGAGGAAATTTCAAGACAGCCTGATGTTATTCACTTGTTTTCTACACTCTGCATAGTAGGAATCTCTCAATTTGCTGAAATGAATGAAGTTCACTGTCCAGCTGGGTGCTGGGCAGGCCAGATGGCAAATTTTAATTTTTATCTTTCAGAGGAATGAGGACTCCATGTGACAATGGAAAAAAATTAAAGCACATTAAAGGCATTTGATTTGCTTAATAGAGAGAGGAAAAGAAAGGAAAAACCACAGCTTTGAATTTTAACTCTGATTTGGCTATTTATATGGTATGTTGGTTTGAAAACCATAGTTTAAAATGCAAGGTTTTTGTTCTGATTTGTGTACTGTCTGTTTCATTTACTGCTGTTTTGAAGGTACATTTATACTTATTAAGTGATGGCAATGATCATTTAAAATGACATGATTTGGAGATCTCCTGAGCCCAGCGGAAGGAAGAGCGGGAGACAGGTAGGAACTGGGTGCCTCAGCAGAGCTGATTGTTGAGCCCTTGGTCCAGCTGTCTTTGGCTTGATTGGCATTTGTAGCTGTGGGGTTGGAGTTATCCTCTCAGCTGGGATTAAAGGTGCGGTCTTTGGCTTGATTAGATTTTGTGGCTGTGGGGGCGGAGTTATCCTTCCAGCCGGAATTAAAGGTAGGCTTGTGTGACTCTTGAGATCTGAGATCTCCTGAGCCCAGCGGAAGGTACCGGGTACGCCCCCCCCCCCCCCCCCCCCCCCCCCC